>CABHPH010131238.1:371-23179 GCA_902168325.1 Peromyscus nudipes
GCCAGGCCACAGTGAAGTTCCTAATAAAATATTGAATTTCCAGTTAACCTTGAGTTTCAGAGAAACAATAACTAACTTTTGAGATTGTGTTTCATGCAGCATTTATGGGTATGAAGTCCAACTTTTACTGGGTATCCTGTATCTTTTTATCTGCCAAATACGACAACCTTATACCAGCGTGGGGTGGAAGGCGAGGCTGAGGACAATGCCCAAGAGTGTCAGGAGGAGAAATCTGAGCTCCAGCACAAGGACTGCTGGTTAAATATGACAGATGACACAGGTCCACTCAGCTCCAGCCAGAAAAATCTCCAGAATAAAAGGGAAATAGCAACAATGACAAAAACATGACACGAAGAAAACGGGACTCATCCTGACAGTAGATAACAGATTTCAAAAGAGTTTGGACCATAGAGTGTAACATATGAGTGGGAACTGATCGCATAGTGGGTGGGGGTGGGGGTGGTGACCAGAGGAGACACCGATTAAGCAGCAAACCTCTCTAAAGGCAGCCTGGCATGTGGCACTTACAGGTCAGAGGGCGTGATAAAGGGCTGTCTAAGAGGAGGTGAGCACACAGGGATCTGCTGTGTCTCATGGCACAGATTAAAAGTGGATCTTCCCACTGAAAGGATCCAGATTAAAGGTTGATGTTCCCACCTCAAAGATCCAGATTAGAAGTGGGGTTTCCCACTTCAAAGGATTTAATCAAGAAAAAAAAACCCTCTAGGTGTGCTCAGCCATTGGGTTTTAATGAATTCCTTATGTCCTCAAGCTGACAACAGACACAGGGAAAAATGAGAAATGAAAAATGGAAATGGAAATACGGTACAGAAATAACACACCCCATAAAACAAGTGGAAGACAAAGTAAAACTTATGAAAGCAGTACAAACGTCCAAAGCGATGATAGGAGAAAGAACACAGTTGAAGAAGGAAATGCAGATCAGATGGACAGAGTGGAAATCCCCACAGGAGAGAACAGAGAAAGCACAAATCAGAAAATCACTGGAGGGATGAATTAAGAATAAGTACCTCCATTTCAAAAGGGCTGATAGAGTATATAAGACTGTGAATCAAAAAATAATAACAGGGTGGGGACGCACCTTAATCACAGCACTTGGGATGCAGAAGCAGTCAGATCTCTCTGAGTTCAAGGCCAGCCTGGCCTACATAGTAAGTTCCAGGACAATGAGAGATACATAGAGAGACCTTGTCTCAACAACTCCCCAACCAAAAACAAAAAACAAAAACAAACAAACAAAAATGCCTCAGCAAGATGGATCAGAAAAGAAGTAAAAGCACTTGCTACCAAGCCTGATGGTCTGAGTTCAATCCCCAGGACCCACAAGATGGAAAGAGAGAACACTTGAAATTTGTCCTTTGAAATCCACATGTGTACCGTAGTGCTTCCACAACACAATAAATAAATAAATAAATATAATTTTAAAATGAAACGAAGTAACACACACAGCAGTCACACTAAGCTAACAAATGCCACTCAACTATAAACTTCAGATAGTTAAGGTGGTGAACTAAGCAGTACATATTTTACCACAGCTAACATTGTAACAAAACCAGTTAAAGTAGGTCGTCATCCAAACCAGAGGCAAGGACAGAACCTTGAAACCTCCCGGGGAAGAAAGAGGGCGAAGATCAAGAATCAGACACAGCTCAGACTCAAGCCATAGGGCAACAGTTGGGAAATCCCTTCACAGTTCTGAGGTAAAACTACTTCCAGTCAAGGACTTTTTCTCATGACAAGCTATCAAGGAAACCACCTGTAAGTGTAGAATGAGGATATAAGGAAGGCAGGGCTAGGATGTCCCAGGAGGATATCCTGAGGTAATACGAGGCCACACAAAGCTGGCGACTCAGCTTGGCTTTGCTATTGCAGCTTCTACCCTTGAGTCCCCAACCCCAAATGCATTCCATCCCAGTGGACACTTGGGTCTCAAGTGTTGGGAGAACAGAGGTCCTTGCTCTCACAGATAAGGACTAGGGAAACCAGGAATGCTAACATGCAGTGTTCTCTCTTTCATGGAAGAGATTTATAACCCATTTTCTCCCAGAAGCCTGGGAATGGAGGTGGCTAATAGCCTAGGTGATCCTTGTGCTATCTGTATGACCAGGGGTTCTTTCAGGCTCCCACAAGCAGGACCAGAGATACTTAATAGTCTAGGCAACCTCTGCACTATCTGTATGACCAGGGACTCTCCCAAGCTCCCACAACCAGGACACTTGATGACTTCTATGCTATACTGTATGACCGAGACCACACAAGATCCTCCCCCTGGGCCCTTAAGATAACACATGTAGCCCATCTTTAGAACCCATCTTCATGGAAAAAGCAACATATACTTTGAGAAGAGTTTTGTGCACAGGGGATTATATTACATCGGCAAACTTTTTTTTTCCCAAATTTTATTGTACTTCAGTATGCCTAAAATAAACAGCCTGGTGTCAGACTCTAGAACTTTGAACCAATATTAGCTACTAAGTTGTGCTGAACCAGATTTCCTTCTTGCCTTTCATGGATTGTTACTCTGCTGGTGGTGGCCTTTTCAGAGACCCCCACATTCAAGAATCCCTACCTCATGACATCACTGCTCACCAACTGACAGAGTTGGCTTTCATGCCTGCCACTCAGCGAACAGAATAAGGCTCATTCATCCCATTTCATCTGTCAGTGCATCCCCTTTTCCCTGGTGTCTAGTGGGGAATCAAAGTCTCAGGTATCTGTTGGGCAGAGAAGTGTAAAGGGCTTCAGGAACCAACTCTACTAGGAATTAGGTGGAATATTAGATAATGGTTTCTGCCATCTAATGCTTTTAATTTTACTTTTGAGGGAAAATGTGTGTAATAAATCAAAAATAAAACATTACAATAGAACAAATTGAGCACACCTAAAGGGGAAATCCAAAAATCCAAACACATGTTTAAAAGGTAATATATTATTTTAAAATTAATTTTTAATTAAAAATTTTCATACACTATATTTTAATCATATTCTTTCCCCTCCTCCAGATTCTCTCAGATCCTCCCCACCTCCCTATCCCCACACCAAATTTCATGCTTTCTCTTTCTCTCAAAAAGAAAATAAAACAAACTAAACAACAACAACAATAAAACAAATACTAGAACAAAACAAAAAGCACACAAAAAAACATGGAATCCATTTTGTGTTTGTAGCATAAGATGTCTAGTTGGGGCATTGTCTACCCCGTTATACGGTGACCCCATTTAAATTCCTCTTATGTGTGCATGCATTTTAGGAATCTTCTAGAGTAGGAAGTTTCCCTATGATTTTTCAAATGGTCTTTAGTGTTCGTTGTCCCTCCTCATATTTCCTCCTTCACCACTCTCCCAAACCACTCCCAATTTAATCCCCTATTCTAGCTCCCTTTTTCTCTTTATAACATCAGACTCTATTTCCCTTTCCTTGGAAGATCTCCTCCTCCCTCTGTTCCTTACTAGCCACCTGACCTCTGTGGTTATTTGGATTGAAATACACTTATCTAAAGCTTAGAAGCTAACATCCACATATAAGAAGAAACATGTAATACAATACATCCTCACCACCCCGTGATATCACTTATTTTATTGACTGGCGTAGGATGAAATCTCAAAATAGTTTTGATTTGCATTTCCCTGATGGCCAAGGATGTTGAGTATCTTTAAAAGTGTTTCTCAGTTATTTGTGTTTCGTGTTTTGAGAAGTCTCAGTTTATTCCTATACCCATTTTTTAATTGGGTTATTTGTTTTCTTGATGTTCAGGCTTTTTTTTTTTTTTTAGTTCTTTATATTATTAGAATTTTAGATACTAACCCTCTATCAGATGTGTAACTGGTAAAGATCTTTTCCCCTCCTGCAGGCTGCTGCTTTGCCCCCGTGATGGTGTCCTTTGCTGTCCAGAGGCTTTTCGGTTTCACGGGTCAAACTGTTTGCTGATTGTTGTTCTTAGTGCCTGTGCTATCAGTGTCCTGTTCAGAAAGTCGTTTCTTGTGCCAGTAAGTTTAAGACTGTTCCCTCTTTTCAATCAGGTTTCGTGAATCTGGTCTTACGTTGAGGTCCTTGGTCCATTTGGAGTTGAGTTTTGTGCCAGGGGATATAGAATGGACCGATTTTCATTTGCCTACCTGCAGCTATTCAGTTGGGCCTGCACCATTTGTTGAAGATGTTGCCATTTCTCCAGCAGCAGAGACTTCCTTTTTAAAAATCACATGTCATTAGGTATGTGAAATTATGTCTGGGTTGTCAACTCTATTCCACTGATCAAAATGTTTGCTTTTATGCCAATATCATGCTGTTTTTATTACTATAGCTCTGCAATGCAACTGGAAATCTGGAATAGTGATATCTCCTGCAGTTCTTTTATTACTCAGGAATGTTTTAGCTATCCTGGGTTTGTGTGTGTGTGTGTGTGTGTGTGTGTGTTTTCATATGAAGTTTTAGGTCATTTTTTCAGTTTCTGTGAAGAATTGTCTTGGAATTTGATTGCATTGAATCTGTAGATTGCTTTTGGAAGGATAGCTATTTTCAAAATATTAACCCTACAAGTCTATGAGTGTGGGAGATTTTTTCATTATCTGTTGTCTTCAGTTTCTTTCTTCAAATTTTTATTATGTAAGTCTTTCACTTACTTATTTAGAGTTAGCCCAAGAAATTTTGGAGGCTATTGTAAAAGCAATCATTCCCTGATTTCTTTCTCAATATGTTTGTCATTTCCAAACACTTCTTTATTTATTTTATTGCGTGTGGGAAAAGGGGGTGTGTATATATGCCATGGTACATGTGTGGAATTTGTGGATGTCAATTCTCCCCTATGTGGATCTCAGGGATCAAACTTAGGTGGTCAGCCTGGACAGCAGTTACCTTTCCCAGCTGAGCCATCTCACAGCTCACTTACCTTTTCATTAGCTACATCATACACCAGCTTCTACATATGACCTCATGTCATGGATCGCAGTCAAATAACAGTTGCACTAAAAATACTATGCACAAGTATCTCCAGGCTCTGTGTATGAAATGAACATGAAATGGGGGGATTTAATGTGGGTGTGAGAGATGTCACACATAGGTTATCTGCTGTAGGATGTCTTTCTGTACACTATGGGTTGCTATGACTGGTAAACAAAGAAGCTGCTCTGGCCTATGGTGAGTCAGGTTATAGCCATACAGGAAATACAAGAGAGAGAGAGGAAGAAGAAAGACAGAGGTGAGGGAGATGCCAAACTGCCATCCAAGGAACAATATGTAATGGGACGCAGGTAAAGCCACAGAACATGTGGTAATACATAGATTAATAGTTATAAGTTGAGTTAATCTATAAAAGCTAGCTAGCAAGAAGCCTGCCACAGGCTATACAGTTTGTAAATAATATTAAGCCTCTGAGTGATTATTTTATAAGCAGCTGTGGGATTGTGGGGCCGGGCAGGACCAGAGGAGCATGGGGCTGGGCAGGACCGAAGAAAACTTTCAACTATAGTTATCAAGTGTTAAAAGTGGAATTCCAGACAATGGGCTCAGAAATAGGATTGGAGTAACCAGAGAAGACTTCATGGAGGAGGCAGCATTTGATCTATCTACCATCTATCTACAATCTATCATCTATCCATCTACCATCTATCTACAATCTATTTACCATCTATCTATGTATCTATCATCTATCTATCTTTATCTACCTACCTATCTATCTACCATCTATCTACAATCTATCATATATCTATCATTTATCATCTTTCTATCATCTATCTACTATCTATCATCTATCTATCTATCTATCTATCTATCTATCTATCTATCTATCTTTTTTTTTGCTCTTCAGTCTGTACTGCTCAGGTCCTGGCCATGGGCACAGTGAAGGACAAGGCTGGATTTGGTGAGGAAACAGAGAGTGAAGATGGTGAGGCTGAGGCAGGCTCAGTGCAGAGAAGGATGTGCAGTGCCCTCTGTGACCTCTTTCTGACTCCATCTCCTGTGGTTGCCAGCTCTCTCTTCAGCACCCTAGTGATGTTTTGTGTTTCTGCCATTCAAAATCAGTCCAGAATGGAGTTCAGATGAGCCTGCAAGCCTCTGTGCTCTTACAGTGCTTGACTCTTAGAATCACACTCTGCTGTGTCCCATGCTGCTCAACTGCAAAACAGCCCAATCAACAAATCTGGCCCTTACCCACTCAATTTCTTTAGCCCCAAAGAGAGGACCCATCTACTAATGCATCTATAGCTCTGTCATCTACCTGTCCATCTATATCTATCCTCAAGATTAGGCTTCCGTGGTGAATATGGAAAACTTTGCTATCAGTTACACATCTGTCAATTCCCAATCACCATCAAGACCATCAAGTATTGGAAGCTATGTGTTGGCTTTGTATTTACAAAGCCGTCTCTTGAGCTTCACTAGGGGCTCTGACTGCTCCTGAGGGGTGACAAGAGCCATGTAGAAGTGAGTCAGGTGACAGTGAGCGCCATGCTGGGAGGACAGAGCAAAAATTCCCCATCTCTGTCTCTCATTTCTTTAATTACCGTTGGTGGGATGTGGTCTACACTCAGCATTATTCCTAGAAGATATGCCGCAACATTGTTGTTGTTGTTTTAATTCTTAGAGATTATCGCATTACCTGTTTTTTTTTTTTTTTTTCTGAAGTATTTACTCTCACAGCTCCTAGCAGCCACAGCTTTGTGAGCACCATACTGAAATGGCGCCACAGTCTGGGCTTCGCTTCTTCTCCGCCCCACCCCAGAATCACCCTGCTTCATTTCCTGGGAATAAAGAAACAGCTGGCACATCAGTTTACCCTTTTATTCATTTTATCTCCCTCAGGGACAGCCTTACACACATAATCTGTTTTAATCTTTGTTGAATGAATAGTACTCTGGGCTCACCTTCTTTCGGTAATTCACTGAGCAGTTAAGAGAAATAAAAAGCTAAAAGAAATTCTTAGGAAGGCGCAGAGGGAGTGGAAACAGGACACGGTTTCTGCCCTTGAGCTGCCTATGAGAGTCAGCAGGCACAGATGGGAACCATAGCGTGCTGGGGAAGCGTTCATGCCCTGCCTTGCTTAGGTTTATTCCTAAGTGCTTCTTTCCCATTGGCACTGTTGTAAATGGAATATTTCTCCTCGTTCCTTTCTCTGCACGTTTGTTATTAGCATATTGTGGGGGACCAGCCTCCACCTTTACCTGTGTACTCTTGAGGAGTGAGGGATAAGAGATTTAGATAGAAGGATAGGGGGGAGAGAAAATACAGAAACACAGGTGTAGATGTAACCAAAACGTAGATGTAACCAACCGTCTTATTAAATAAGAAACACAGAGCCAATACAGGGATGAAAGTCAAGAGGTCAGAGCGATAGCTAAGAGCTAAAAACCTTACCCTTCACTGTTGCTGTTGCTTTACCTCTCCGAAAGAGACCTACTTCCTGTGTCTGTCTTTTTTTTAATAGAGTTTCTGTTCTGCCTTCTCATTGGTTGTAAACCCAACCACATGACCTCCTAGTCACTGCCTGTCTGTACAGACCTCCAGGTCTTCTATGGTTGGTATTGAGATTAAAGGCGTGTATCTCCAATGCTGGCTGTATCCTTGAACACACAGAGATCTACCTAGCTCTGCCTACCAAGTGCTGGGATTAAAGGCATGCACCACCACTGCCCAGCTTTCGCTATGGCTTGCTAATAGCTCTGACCCCCGGGCAACTTTATTTATTAACATACAAATCACATTTCAGTACAAATAAAATATCACTATACACAGGATAGCTTTGGAAGGGCCTGGATCCTTATCTACCGGCCCAGAACTTTATTCAAAAAGGCTTTTTATAACAATGCCAAAGGGTGAGGCAAAAAACCTTCCCCTTGCTAGATACAGCCAAGTGTAGAACCTTCCAAACACTTGGTACCCAGGCCCATGGTCCAATCATTCTCTTATGCAGTCCTGCTGGTAAAGCAAGCTCAGATCTCACTAGGAAACCTCTGTGGGTTCCCACAGGATATGTGAAAGCTACTGATTTTTGTACCTTAATTTTATATCTTGCAACTTGATGGAAAATGATACAGAATCATTTGATATTTTTAGTAGTGTCAATTTTAATTGTATGACTTATTAACAATTTCTAAACTATATATAAAGCCCAAAATATCAGAATGCATACCATATCCATTAGTAGAGCTAACATAAAAGAAAACTAACTGGGTGCATGCCTGTAATCCCAGCACTCAGAGGGCTGAGGACAGCCTGGACTATATGGCAAGACTCAGTTTGAAACAACAAAAATAAGAACCAGAACCAAACTATCAAACCCAGGACCCTTAGAATATAATGCCTGTGCTATGAAATGGAAACCTTGGGTCTAGAGCTGGAACTCAATGGTAAAGAACTTGTCTAGCATGCCCAGCACCCAGGGGTCAATCACCAGGGCTACAAAAAACAAGCAAGACAACAACATCAACAAAACCTTTCATGAACTATGCATGGACTTCTCATAGGAACGCATGATCATGTAGCCACCAAGGAAAACAGTGAGGCAGGTCCTCACCAAAGTAATATGTGCAGTAGAACACTATCCAGGTTAACAGAGGAGAGGCCTGATATACACCATAACAGGCACACATCCTAAGCTCACTCGCTAAGCAAAACAAGCCAGGCAGAAAAGACAAACATCGTTTGAGTGCATTTGTAAAACTCTAGATTAAGTTTAAAGAGATAGAATACAGAATGAAGGTTACTAAAGTCATGGAGGAGAGAATACTGGAGAGTTATTATTTAATGGAGAGTTTAGTTTTGCCAAAATGAAAGCATTCTAGAGATTGGTTGCACAGCAATAGGAATGTACTTTCTACTAAACACTAAAAAATAATTAAGATGGAAAAGACTGTATTTTATTAATATTAGTTTTTTTTTAAAAATTTCCAACAGAAAAAAAAACTATTCACGTATAAAATTCTCAAAGAATTAATAAAAACATTATATTTAAAAAGAAACAGAAAACTCTATACTCCAATCTCTTCTGTAATAATTATTGTTACCCCATAAATTGCCCTTAAGTTTAGCTGCTTAAACAGTCAAGACTTATTGTGTCCATTCCAGTTCAGAGTAAAGCTTGGATTAGACTGTGTCCTCTGATCTAAGATTGCTCATCTTAAGATTCACTTTGAGAAAATCTGCTTCCAATATTGTTGCAACAGAACTTAGTTCCTTGAAGACTCTTAAACTTGGGGTCTTACTTCCTTTCTTTTTCAGTTCCCTGCTACAGATACCTCTCCATAGTTCCCCTTCCCACATGGCTGCTGACTTATGCCAGAATGAGAGCGTAAAAGATCAGAAGTAGGCAGGAAGGTTTTTCTAGATTAATCTTGGAAATGGTTCATCATTTTTGCTCTGTTCCATTTCTCAGTGCAGGTCACTAGGTCCAATTCAGTTAGAGAAAAAAAAATCACAGATTGGCATGGGTAACAGGCAATAGGAATTGCTGAATATCAGTAGACACTTCCAGAAACATTTATAAATAAATGGTAGTGTGAGAAGAAAGAACTGAGGAAGAATGAAGAACAAAGCTTACACATTTAACACATTTAACACTGGCCCAACAACTGTATGCTACATTGTTTTTAAACATACATGGACTATTTGCCAAAGTAGCATCATCCTGACCATGAAGCAAATTGTGATACATTTTAATCATTTAAATTATGTATTGTCCTAAGGTAGTGGAAGTAATATAGAAATCAATGCAAAGGATAAACTGGATGTCTGCCAACATTCTCCAACTAAACAGTGTTCTTCTAAATATTCGACAGATCAAAGAAAAGTATAATCAGTAGATGTTATAAAATATTTTAACTGATTATAATAATAATTTAAATAGGACACATTAAAACTTACAGAGAAAATCTATTTTGACATAATTTCAAGGCAAAACATGTTTAAAACGAACCAGAGATAACGTGCAGTAATGAACCTTAAGATGTTAAATATCAACATTGCGTAAGTCCAGTAAATAAGAAACAAGCAAAGTAACATCTGAATCTGTTTAGGGAATAAGTGTGATCCCGGGAGTCCAGAGCAATCAAAATTCCTGTAAGAAAAACAGCTACTTGGCAGCTCTGGGGTGAAAGTGAGACCGACTTCTCAGAACGACGAAACTGGCATCTGCACTTCAAATGTGGAGAATTTACAAAACAAACAAACTAAACAATATCCTTTCAGATGAGAGGAAAAGCCATGGGGACAACACCCAGTGGGAATGTAGGAGCTAAAGACAGATGCCTTTAAAGACTGAACTCCAAGTCCAATGTCCCCTTATTATAGATCTTCTGTCTAGATGATTGAGAGGTAAGAGCTGTCATTGCTTTGTATCTTGTTTTCCAGTTCTGTAGACCCCTGGCCCTTCCTCGTGCTGTCTTTGTGATTTGCTGATTAT
Organism: Peromyscus nudipes; assembly: GCA_902168325.1. Lineage (NCBI taxonomy): Eukaryota > Metazoa > Chordata > Mammalia > Rodentia > Cricetidae > Peromyscus > Peromyscus nudipes. The sequence goes on from CABHPH010131238.1 coordinate 10,786, forward strand.
CTGTCATACCACACTTTGAATCATTTCCCTGACTTTATTTTTTGGTTACTGTGAGGCTTATTGTCTTTAGGGTTTCTGTTACTTCAATGAAACACCATGACCAAAAGCAAGTTAGGAGGAAAGGGTTTATATGGCTTGCACATCCACATTATAGTCATCACTGAAGGAAGTCAGGACAGGAACTCAAACAGGGCAGGAACCTGGAGGCAGGAGCTGATGCAGAGGCCATGAAGAGGGGCTGTTTACCACCTTCCTCATAGGCTTGCTCAGTCTGCTTTCTTATAGAATCCAGGACCACCAGGCCAGGGATAGTACCCCCCACAGTGGACTGGGCCCTCCCACATCAAGCACTAATTAAGAAAATGCCCTACAGGCCTGCTTGCAGCTTGATCTTATGTAGACATTTTCTCAGTTGAGCTTTGCTCCTCTCTGATGACTCTAGCTTGTGTCAAGTCAACATAAAAGTAGCCAGCACACTTACATTGAATATTGCATGTGTGATTGGCTATTTCAAACTGATAGCAATTTAATTGTAATTGTATACAAACCCCCATACCTCCTTTCCTCCCCCTTCTAGATTTAAGTAATAGATTTTATATATTAGAAAATTTGTTTCCCTTAACAGTGTATTGCTGTTACAGTTGTTCTTTATAATTTGTCTTTTGGCCTTTGTAGTTAAAATGATTTATTGTAGGGATAAACTGCTTTACATAACACGCTTATGGTGTTAGAGTGTTCTGAATGTGTCGATATCACACTGTTGAGTTTTATGCATTCATATGTTTAATGTTTAATTTCCTATAAGAAAGGCCTCATGATGATTCATAGATGTTGTTTATCTAGGCAACTTTTTTATTTTTTCTACATTTCCGGAAGACTCTGCCAGGTTTGGTATTAACTGGGAGTTTTTCCTTGGCACTTAAAATATATTACTTCCCCCTCTTCTAGTTTGTAGGTTTCAGCAGAGAAATCCATGGATGGCCATTTTGAAACAACTTTGAATGTGAACTTTCTTTGTAAAAAGTTGCATTACATTTTTATTTATTTGGTGTCTGTGTGTGTGTGTGTGTGTGTGAGAGAGAGAGAGAGAGAGAGAGAGACAGAGACAGAGACACAGAGACATGCAGAGAGAGTGAGAACAACTTCCCAGAGTCATCCTCTCCTTCCACCACGTGGGTTCCAGGTATTAAACCAGGCTGTCAGGGTGGACTGCAAACACCCTCACCTGTTGAGTGATCTCCCTGGAAATGATGTGTCTTATCTCCTTTGGCTCCCAGAATTCCTTCTCTGTCTTGGGGGTTTAGTAATTTGTCTTGGGGGTTTAGTAATTTGCTTGTAACATGTCCTGCTTCCTCTTTGCAGCTGAGTTTGACTGGCAGCCCCATCCATCTGGAATTTGTGCTCTCTTTCAGTGATTGCCTCCTTCCATATATTCTGGGCATGGTTTTTTCTCTCTGTTCTTACCGAACCGACTGTTAGGTGAAGATTGGCTGTCTTGATGGTATTCAGTCACTCCTGGAAACATTGCATTATCTTTTCCCCCTACTTTTGTCATAGAAAATCTTCAGAGCTGGGCGTGGTGACTCAGGACTGTAACCCCAGCGTGGAAGACAAGGAAGCACGAAGTCAAGGCCAGAAGTCAGGCACGAATTCAATGACTGGCGTGAATTCGAGGCCAACCTCAGCCACATACTGAGTGAAGGGACCAGAGCAGGCACAGGACACACCAAGACCCAGTTCTCAGCACAAAAGGGATTTATAACAAAGGATAGGGACAAAGGACAAGATAAAGATGGGAAAGAGGACAAGGGAGAAGGGAAGGGGGGGGTGGGGGGGGGGGGGGGGAGGACGGACATTTGCCCTGGAGGGACAAAGGACTGCCTCTGAATAGAGAGGAGACAGACATGGCCTATAGGGGGAAACCCCCATGTTAGGATAGAGTGTTTAATTTTGATTAGACAGGTTAATTAGGGTAACCATTAGGGGGATTTTGATTGCTGGACTTCAGTACTTTGATTGAAGTTGGACCTTGGTAGTCAGCCAGAGGAGGAGGGAGTGGCCAAATAAGGGACTAGAGCTTGGTGACTAGCTTTAGGAATGTAATCTAAAACAAACAAACAAACAAACAAACAAAAAAACAAAACAAAACAAAAAAAAAGGTTAGCAAGATGGGGAAGGGGAAAAGGCAAAACCTGTCTGCACTGTGTCTGCAATGCTCAGCCCGACCAGAGCCCTCTTCAGTGAGTCTCAGCCCGCCATAGGCTGTAGAATGAAACCCTGTTCAGTTGTTTGTTTTCCTTTGCCAATGTTCTTTCTAAGCTCACTAATTCTGCTTGCTTCACCCTGCTGATTAGGCTTTCTGTTGACATTGTCAGTTTGGTTACTCTATTTTCATAGTATTTATAATTCTGTTTGGTTCTTTCAGCTTGTGTTTCATTGGTCAAACTTCTAAATTCGTTGATGAAAGTTTTCTGAAATTTTGTTAGTTTGTTTTTTTATTATATTGATTTGGAGAGGAATGCATGCCACAGCTCATGCATGAAGGTCTGCAGACAAGTCGTAGAGACTCGGCTCCCTCCTGCTGTATGGGCTCCGGAGGTTGAACTCATGTTCCCAGACTCGGTAGCAAAAATCTCTACCTGCTGAGCCATCCACCAGCTCTGATTTTTATTTTTCATTTTTTCATATGAAGGAAACATTTATTAAATATTTTCTAGGTATGTTATATCAAATCCTGATTATATAGCTTGTTTCACCCCTTTCCCAACTAACATTTTCATCAAAATAGCATAGTCCAAAGAAAGTAATGTGAGCCTCATGTATAATTTTAACCTTTGAGGAGAAAAATCAACTGAAAATAAATGAAACTTACTCTCTTACTTAAATCATCATAACAAAAATGTTTTGTTTTCACTACCATAAACATTAAGGGTCTTTTTTTTCCAGCCTTAAAATCTGGGGTTTGGGGCTAGAGAGAAGTCTCAGTGGAGTAGAGCACTTGTTGCTCTTACAGAGGACCCAGATTTGATTCCCAGAATCCATATGGTGGTTCACAACAATCCTTAGCTCCAGTCCAAAGCAATCTGCATATACACAGCCAAAACATTCATAAATATTAAATAAATAAATAAAATTAAAAATTAATTAATTAACTAATTCAATCTCGTATTTTAAACTGACAATGTATCTTAGACTAGTCACAGTTCAGAGACCCAAAAGCTACACCTACATTTCAACTGTCATGAAACCAGCTTCCCACTCTTGGGTGTGTCTACCCGCAGATGCTCAATTGCTGATATGCTTCCGACTCTAAAGGTTAAATCAAGTCATGCCATTAGCCAAGATTAACTCCTGATCGATCTGACATTGAATTGATGCTCACACCATGCCTGACACTCAGTAAATGACTACAGAAATGACTGATGTAAGACTTCACCTCTTCCATTGTCTATTTGCAGACCCTAAGACATCATCAGTGTTTCTCTTCATGGTATTTACTACACTAACTAACATTTTGTATTTCCTTACTTACAGTGTGTGCAGTGGGTGTTTCTCCCACAGCGTTCCATGAAGGAAGGAGCTTCTATCTCATTTGATTTTATATCCTTGTGCTTCCATAAAATGCATTACAGATATTAATGATAAATGTATGGCTTTGCATTGTGAGCCTCAGCCAGGTTCTCACCTCATCATCACCTTCCAGTTAGTCACGGCTTTCCACATTATGTCAATAAGAGCAGTCATGGCTCTTCTTCAAAAACCATTTCTCGTACCCAAACACTAATCACTAAAGACTCAGTGGAAAGTTTCCACTCACCAGAGCTGTATTTTTTCTATTTTCAACTTGCTCATGATCCACTACAGAACAAAATGAGGATTTCTCAGACACTGTGTACAAGATAACAGCCCTTCCCAGCACACTCTCAGAACCGGGGAATACACACACACATACATACACTGTCACTGCCAGTGCTGACTGTGTGGTGGGAAACGTTATTCTTTGGCCTTGTTAGTTTTTTTTTTTGTCTATTTTCTTCTGGTTCTCCAGTCTCCCTTGAGAGGATTCTCCTGAGACTCCTGTCAGTCACTTCACAGGGCTTCATCTATTTGGGGACCACTCCCAACTTCTTGAAGTGTCGCGTTCCCCTGGTTCTTTGCAAACCTTGTGTCCTTTTGATGGGGTACATATGTTTGATGGAGTTGCCCCTTCTGGCTTCTTCAGGTGTTCTTCGGTGGTGACAGAACTTCATTATTTAGCCCCAAACTCTGATTGGGTTTCTAACTGTCAGAAACCCTGGCAGGCAGAACTTTCTGACAGGATCTCTGTTTGAGCTAGATGCCACCTCTGCATTGAGGTTGAGTGGAACTTGTGGCTGTGCCCTATGGTCTGATGAGACCACTGGTTCAACAGTATAACAAGATGGAGCTATCCACTGGGCATAGAAATCATGTCGGCCTAGGTAGCATTAGAGGCTGTTTTCCCTGGCTGCTATTTCATAAGACTCAGGAAATTTACAGGAGTAAGGAAGCTCAAAAAGACTCATAAGGCCTCTCTCCAAAGTTGTATGAGTGACAAATAATTTCTGGAGAAGACTCTTCAGTGGAACTGTCTGCAGGTTGGGCAGGGAGTGCCAAGGAGATAGTTGTCATGAGTTGTCACCCATACTGGGGTACGACTTTTCAATGACACAACTGCCTAAGGGTCACCATCTTCCTCCATAAGGGTCTCCAATAAACTCAGTGGTTCATCAAGCTAGGTGTGAGTGGAATTGTTTCTTTGATCTGTTGCTGGTGCCCTATCTGGTGTACATCGATGTTCGTTCAAGTCTTCCAGGAAAAGCCATATAACACTGTCAGGCTCAAGCTTCTTGGAAGATACTGAGCACAGCCCTGGTGTTCTGTATAACTTTTCTCCTGATCAGGAGATGAGGAAAGGTCTGAGACTATCTGCAGAAGGAACATCTGACCCTTTCCCTCTGCAGTGACTAAGTAGTGAGCAATGTTTTCAGCTGGCTAGAGTCTCAGCACTGTGTGGGAAGCTTTCCCAAACCGGAAGACTGGTTACTCACTAAGCTTAAGCAGTCCAGGTCAGACGCTGCCCCTGATATTTATCAAGGGACAAACCCATAGAGGCCCTTCTGTGACAAGTTCCTGAATGGCAGAGAAACTGAATACTCGCCTCCATTTTTATTGCTCACTATATAAGTTGTGTGCTGAGAGGAATCCTCTGTGGGTGGGGCCTTGCTGATCTTAAGAGATAAGTGATGTGGTAAAACCTAAACCATTCTTGCCTTCTTTGCATGTCTCTGGCTTAATAGGAATATTCTAGCCTCTTTCTAGAATTCAGGGATGGATATTCATGGATGTATTTTTGTCCACAGATAATTTCCATTTGGAACATGAGCCACATAACTCCCATTCTACTATATTTCTGATGTCTCTGTAAAGCAGACAGGTCTGAATCTAAGCATCCATAGACTCCTTCCTACACATAGTGCACAGAGGATAAAGTTTACATCTTCCCAATGCAGGAGCCCACTAGCTAATCTTTTCTAAAGTCAGACTATTCCCCAATGACTTTCCTTTCACAGAAACCAAGAAGTAATATACCTCATTTGGTTTTGAAGCCCAAATTAAGTCACCAGGAAATATAAAGTATTTTAAAAATCCCATGCTTTTAAAATCAAAAGATCCAAAACTGGTCACACTCACAGGTTCATGGCAAAGGAAGAGAAATGCTGTCCAGAGAATGTATCTTTATCACAGTCCTCAAAGAATTCCTAGAAATAATCTTCCCATGGAAAATAGTCAACAGACACAGAATTCAAACACTGAAGAAGCCCTGATTTGTGATCAAGAAGAGTAGCAACAATAGAAAGCAAAAGACTTAAGACACCAAATAGAAATAATCATGCTTTCTCTGTTGAAATTGTAAGAGACAGATTTCAAAATACCTACAATGAACAAAAAACAATAAAGGCCAACAAAGCAGATGTTCAAAAGACTCAAGCAGATGAAGCGAGGTCCTGGTTAAAATGGCAGATTAGCAGCTACATCTATAAGGTCAGATGGAAGGAAGTCAAGATTGAAAACCATCATCAGAGAAAGAAATAAATTACAGAAAACAAAAATAATATCAGTGGTATTATCTCCAGAGGGAAGTCAGCTGCTTCTCCTCAATCCCACATTGCACCAGTTGCTCTTACTGAGCTGAGTTCTCTGGGAAGTGAGTTCAAGAGTCCCTGGTGCCAGAGAGCTGGAGAGAAGGCTGCATTCAGAATGCCCAGGCATGGTAGCAGAGCCCAGTGAGCAAAGCACCAGAAGAAAGATGCAGGAGTCTGAAGCTGAGAGATGCACAGTGCAAGGATCACCCTCCCCTGATCCTCGACAATGCCCATGCAAGCTGCACTGTACTGGGAACCTGAAAATCACGAAGCGGAACCTGGTGCAGAATCCTGACAGGAGCAGCAAAGACTTCAAGCCGAGCAGGTGATGCAGACGGTAGCAGGAGTGTGGCACAGGACTCTGAAGCCATGACATTCTCGGTGGCCTCATCCTTCCACACCCACAGGAAGTGTGCATCATTATATGGCACAGTATTCTGGTGGCCCCAATGGCAAATACAGCAAGATTGTCATTGCTTGTTTGAATTACCAAGGCTCCCCGTCCTCCGCACCTGTGCAGACTGATTCTGCAAAGACAGGACAAGAGAACACGGGGACTGAATATTGCCAAGCAGAAAGGAATCCACCGAAGGCAAGATAGTCACCCCTTTTGTTTTATTGCTTTTTTTCAATAAAATACAAAATTTTTATTTTGTATTTTTCACTTTTTTGGCACTACACTTTTGAACCGCTGTTGCTTTTAACAGGTATTTTACTGGAATAGGTTTTAAAGCTGTCCTTTCTTTCTCTAAACCTAATTACAATATATTCTCAGTTCTTCTCCCTTTATTCCCAACTTCTCATTCTTGCTTTATCCACTCTTCCCACTTCCAAATCCCTCCTCACTTCACTACTTAAGGACTTGACAGCCTTAGCTCAGAAACTCATAGGTTGCAGTTTCCCCACTAACTACCCTGGTGTCACAAACTGTCAGCCTTAAAGGGGACACAGACAATGCTCACAGGTGTCTTCTCTGCAGTTACACAGACTGTGGTCAAGCTGCTACAGTCCTGAAGTTAGCTTCCTGCCTGAGAATAACACCAAGTGGAAGCAGCCCACCAGGAGGACTTACATAAAATAAAACAAACAAAAATAAAATACAACTGGTAGATACACCTACCCTAAAAAAGTAAAAAAATAAAAAAGTAAACGCACAAGAAAACATGAGACAACAATTCACTAAGTTTTCAATATCAGAAATTTAAGATAATGAGATAGCTGATGTGCCAAAAAAAAGACTATAAACTCTTACCCTCTAAAAATATACCAATGACCACAAAGAAGGCTCAAATAAGTAGATAAATGAACTAAAGAAAATTAATTCAGGACTTATATAAGAAAGTTATCAAATCAGATGAGTATAACATGCAGAGAAAAATTTAAAACACAGAATGAAAATTTAGTCAGGAAATGGAGATGCTTAAAAAGAGCCAAACAGAATGAAACAAATAAAAAACAAAATGAAGGCATCATAAACAGACAAAACTAAACAGAAGTAATTTTAGGGATGTCTTGGACAGAGTTAACAAAATAATACATCTAATTGCAAATAAGAAAAAAAAATATGCTGGGCAGTGGTGGTGCAGGCCTTTAATCCCAGCACTCAGGAGGCAGAGGCAAATGGATCTCTGTGAGTTCTTGAGGCCAGCCTGGTCTACAGAGTGAGTTCCAGGACAGCCAGGACTGTTTCACAGAGAAAACCTGTCTTGAAAAACAAAAACAACAACAAAAAAATAAGAACAAAAAAATATTAATGAGCATGACCCAAACTTTCAAATGTTCTGAGATAAGCTCAAGAAACCAAACCTAAGAAGTCATGTGGTAGAAAACATGGGATAAAATCTTGGACAATTATTCACTGAAAAAGAGAAGAAAATTTCCCAATCCTAGTGAAAGAACGGGATATACAAATACAAGAAGCATTTACATTCTCCAATAGACATAACCAGAAAAAATTTCTCCATGATATATTATAGTCAAGGTGTCCAAAATACAAACAGGCCGGGGAGATGGCTCAGTGGGTCAGTCACTTCCTATGTAAGCATGAGGACCAGGTTTGGGTCTCTAGCACCCATATAAATGCCAAGTGGTGCAGTAGAATATTATTTTAAGGTGTGTTATTTTTGTTTATGCTGCATTTGTTTAACTCTGTGAAGCTGTGTTACTGTGTCTGTCTAAAACACCTGAGGATCTAATAAAGGACTGAACAGCCAATAGCAAGGCAGGAGAAAGAATAGGTGGGGCTGGCAAGCAGAGAGTATGAATAGAAGGAGAAAACTGGGAAGAGTTTTCCCAGGAGCCAGAAAAGAAGGAGGCTATCAGGGGCCAGCCACCCAGCTACACAGCAAACCACACAGAAAGAGTAAGATTTACAGAAGAGAGAATGGGAAAAGCCCAGAGGCAAAAAGTAGATGGGATAATTTAAGATAAGGAAAGCTGGTTAGAAACTAAGTCAAGCTAAGGCCAGGCATTTAAAAGTAAGAATTCATCTCTGTGTGATTTATTTGGTAGCTGGGTAGCAGGCCCCCTAAAAAGAAAAACAAAACAAAACAAAAACAAAAAAACCAACAATTCCTTGGTGTTCTAACATGGGCCATATTTCCACATAGGACTTAAGAAGAAAAAAAAAGTGTGTGTGTGGGGGGGAATACGGCTCCTTTAAGAGTTTCAGCCGGACAGTTTCTGCCGGTCACTGAGTCCTTGAGCAGGTAGTATGTTAAGTAGGAACAAAAAACTAAATAAAAAATGCCTGCTGTAGCAAAAGCATCAGCATTCTAGAGCTCTAGGAAGATTAAAAGCTGTTCCTGGTTAGACAAATCTCCAACCGGCCTCGAGTTTTGATTGGCTTTCAGGTGGAGCCAGCTGAGAGCCTTGCATAAAGAATCCATGTGTAGGTTAGCAGTTTAAAACTTTGCTCATGTGGTCAAAAAAAGACTAGAGACACACAGTAAAAGAGATCCAGATGAAAAAACCCTCTAAACACGTTACAGTGTATTTAACAATGTGTGTAGGCTTAAGAAACAAAGAAAAAGGGTATAGTCATAGAAAAAATGAATAGTTTATAAAATAAAGTCTTTAAAGAGAGAGTAAAAGAAAAAAGCCACGGAAGATGAGGCATACACAGGTAGTCTGGATCCTGTATGTTATTGTGTTGATTTAGAATTTTTTGAAGGTTTATGAGCAAAAGACAGCTGCTAGCAGACATGGGCTTTTGAACAGGACTGCAAAATTGAACCAATCTAAATACTTTAGAAATGCCTTAACTTTAAAAAAGTCAAAAAATATGTTTTTCAAATGGAAATCAAAAATGCTTTGGAGTTTTGGTCCCACAGGCAATGAGAGGCTTTGGATTCCTTCAGGGTTAATATGGATTAGATTTGATCAAGCAAGATCTCCTAAAACTTGACAGGTGATATCTATCAGCAAAGGTTACTGCTGGTCTTCCCAGGATTATCTCAAAATTTTCTCTCTGGGACCCTAAAGGTGCTTCGTCCATAGACATCAGAGAGCAGTATGGAGAAAACTATGCCCACATTCCCAAGAGTTAGGGGGTGTGGTTGGTTTTTGGTTATTTGGTGGGTTATGGATGTTTGTTATCATTTAGGGGAATATAGAATGTTGATACAAATTTAAAGTAATTTTTGTTCAACTCTTGTTTAAAGGATTTTTGTATATTGATAAAAATTTAAGGTTATTTTTGTTACAACATAATGTATGTATGTTTCTATTTTTGTTTGAGGTGTGGTGCCTATGCAGTTCATTTGGAAATGTAGGGTGAAGTTCTAGTTTTTGAGAGTCATTATTATAAACTATATAGAACAACCAGGAAACATAGGTTAGTGGTTAGTCACTCATAACTATCAAATTTGTAGCTACGTTAGGTATGTTTTCTAGGTTAAATAGATATGTTTTAGATAGCTGGTCTCCATATAATTGAAAGATCTATAGAATATGGCATTTAAAATGTTTTGTTAATTTAAAATTTTTCATGACAATGAAACACATCTGCTCCTGGCAGCACCAATTTACTTCAGAGAAGATGATGGGCATTGAAGAAACTCCTTATGGAGTTTGCTTTCATTGTGGCAAAGTTAGCCACTGGGAAAATAAACTGCTTTTGCTTTGACTGCTTGACTGCATGCTGTGCAGATTGGACATGCAGGACCCACTGAATTTCGCCAAAACAAGGTAGGATGGTCCTTCAGGATTCCTGCTTCACAGAAGAATCTGCCAGATATTCTGCAGGACACACAGGAAAGTGATTGATGAACTTTGCTAAAACAAGGCAGGACAGTCCAAAATTTCTACTTCATAGAAAAGTCTGCCAGATACTCTAGGCCTGTAGGCTGAAGAGGAATGCCCCAACTTTGCAGAGGAACTTTGGGTGACTGTCTAGGTAGCCAAATGTCTCTGTTGTTAGATAATGTTACATCCTTCTGGGTCTTTGATGGAGTTGAAGACTAGATAGTCACAGTTGCAGTTTTTCTTAGTTATGATAGTAAATAGGTATAAAACTTTAGATTCAATAAGATAGGATAGATAATGCATTATTTTCTCTGAATATGCTAACTACAAATGGACAGAATATTTTGAATGTGTTCCTTACTTAATAGTTGTTATTATATATAGTCTTACTTTGTTTAAGTTAAAACATTTTATTTTTATTTAAACAAAACAGGAAATATTATAGAATATTATTTTAAGATGTGTTACTTTTGTCTATGTTGCATTTGTTTAGCTCTGTGAAGCTGTGTTACCATGCCTGTCTAAAACACCTGATGGTCTAATAAAGGATTGAATGGTCAATAGCAAGGCAGGAGAAAGGATAAGTGGGGCTGGCAGGCAGAGAGTATAAATAGAAGGAGAAATTTGGAAGGAGGGAGCTAGGAACCAGAAAAGGAGGAGGACTCCAGGGGCCAGCCACCCAGCCACACAGCAAACCATGGAGTAAGAGTAAGATTTACAGAAGTAAGAGAATGGGAAAAGCCCAGAGGCAAAAGGTAGATGGGATAATTTAAGGAAAGCTGACTAGAAACTATGTCAAGTTAAGGCCAAACATTTAAAAGTAAGAATTCATCTCTGTGTGATTTATTTGGTAGCTGAGTGGCAGGCCCCCCAAAAAGAGAAAAAAAACAACAAAGTGGCCTACTGTCCCACCTATAATCCTAGTACTCAGGAGGTAGATGTAGGAGATCCCTACAACAAGGTGGTTAGCTATACTAATGGGATCAGCAAACCTTGGGTTCAAGTGAGAAACTCAGCTTCAACTTATAAGATGTAGAGCTACTGAGGAAGACACCAACACTGATCTTTGGCGTCTGTGCTGGCTGCTTTTGTTTGACACACACTAGAGTCATCAGAGAAGAAGGAGCCTCAGTTGAGGAAATGCCTCCATGAGATCCAGCTATAAGATATTTTCTCAATTAGTGATCAGAGCAGGAGGGCCCAGTCCATGGTGGGTAGTGCCATCCCTGGGCTGGTGGTCCTGGGTTCTATGAGAAAGGTAGGCTGAGCAAGCCATTGGGAGCAAGCCAGTAAGCACCACTCCTGCCTCCAGCATCCTGATCTGTTTGAGTTCCTGTGCTGACTTGTGGTGGTATTGTGTTCCAAAATATTGTGTACCTTAATAAACTTATCTGGGGTCAGAGACAGAACAGCCACAATATTAAACATGAGGATAGGCAGTGGTAGCATACGCCTTTAATCCTAGCATTCCAGAGGCAGAAATTCATGTGTTCAAGGATACACCCAAGCATGGTGACCTACGCCTTTAATCCCAGAAAGCCACACCTTTAATCACAGGGAGTGGTGGTAGAAAGCAGAAAGGTATATAAGGCGTGAGGACCAGAAACTAGAGGCTTTTGCCCTGGAGAGGCCTTTGGCCTGGAGAGGCCTTTGGCCTGGAGAGGCCTTTGGCCTGGAGAAGCATTCAGGCTTCTAGCAGCAGTTCAGCTGAGACCCATTCTGGATGATGGCTCGGGGCATCCAGTCTGAGGAAACAAGACCAGCTGAGGATCCGGTGAGGTGAGATAGCTGTGGCTTATTCTGTCTCTCTGACCTTCCAGTGTTCACCCCACACCTGGCTCAAGTTTGATTTTATTAATAAGAACTTTTAAGAGTCATGCTACATGGTACCATCAAAGTTGATAAAGGTTCGATTTGAACAAGAGACCTCTTAATTAGAGGAGGTGATAGTTCATCAACCAGCATGTACATCCAATGTAAACTAA
>CABHPH010131239.1:23545-40875 GCA_902168325.1 Peromyscus nudipes
ATGTGTTTGTGTATGTATTATGTGTATGTGTGTGAGTGTGTTGTGTGATTGTATATGTATTGTGTGTATGTGTGTGAGTGTGTTGTGTGTATGTGTTTATGTGCGTGTTGTAAGTGCTTGCTGTGTGTCTGTGTGTGTTGTGTATATATATATGTGTGTTTGTGTGTGTTGTGTTTGTATACGTGTGTGTGAATGCATGTTGTATGTGAATGTGTGTTGTATGTATATGTGTGTGTGAGTGTGAATGTGTGTGTGTGTGTGTTACATATTTGCAGGTACAGAGGCCAGGAGAGGACATTGGTCCCTGGAACTGGAGTTACAGGCAGTATACTGTAAGCCCCCAGTGTGGATGCTGGGAAGTCACCCTGGGTTCTCTGCAAAAGCAGCACACACTCCTCACTACTGAGCATTCTCTCCAGCCCCTGGAGCTCATTTTAAACTTCCCTTTGTAAGGAATCAATCCAGTCTTAGCCAGATTTGGCATAGGAGACAAGGTTCCTTTTCCAAAATCCTTCTGCAGTTTTTTTTATGTGTCTCTATCTTCCTCCTCCTTATTCTGGAGCACCGGTTGCTTCATTTTATGACAAAATCGCTCTTTCACCCCTAGAAAAAACAGTCAGGCGGTGGTGGTGCACGCCTTTAATCCCAGCACTCAGGAAGCAGAGGCAGGTGGATCTCTGAGTTCAAGGCTAGCCTGGTCTACAGAGTGAGTTCCAGGACAGCCAGGGCTACACAGAAAAAAAAAACATATCTTGAGGAAACAAAAACAAACAAAAAAGAAACATAATCTTCAGCCTTTGAAGAGTCATTTTTCTTTAGTGCTGTGGGATGGTCCGTATGTCAAATTGCTCAGATTGGTCAATAAATAAAACACTGATTGGCCAGTGGCCAGGCAGGAAGTATAGGCGGGACTAACAGAGAGGAGAAGAAAGAGAACAGGAAGCTGAGTGGAGAGACACTGCCAGCCGCCGCCATGACAAACAGCATGTGAAGATGCCGGTAAGCTGCGAGCCATGTGGCAAGGTATAGATTTATAGAAATGGATTAATTTAAGATATAAGGACAGTTAGTAAGAAGCCTGCCACGGCCATACAGTTTGTAAGCAATATAAGTCTCTGTGTTTACTTGGTTGGGTCTGAGCAGCTGTGGGACTGGCAGGTGACAGAGATTTGTCCTGACTGTGGGCCCGGCAGGAAAACTCCAGCCACAGTTTAGCTTCATTATTTCTAGTGTTTTATTTGTGTATGAACAGCTTTAACCATAGCATCATCTTTTTTGAAAAACAGAAAAATAGAAACTAGTAAGCAGGCGATGTGAATTGTTATATGCCAGCACTCTACGAGACTAGCAAATTGTATGAGCATGTCATCTCATGATTTTTTTTTTTTAGATTTATTTATTATGTATACAGTGTTCTGTCTGCACGTATCCCTGCAGGCCAGAAGGGGGCGCCAGAACTCATTACAGATGGTTGTGAGCCACCATGTGGTTGCTGGGAATTGAACTCAGGTCCTCTGGAAGAGCAGTCAGTGCTCTTAACCTCTGAGCCATCTCTCCAGCCCCTCATCTCATGATTTTTAATGGGTACTTCTTCCTCACAGTAAAATTTTTCAGTGTAGCAAAAATAATGTGTTTCTTAATAGGCCGAAATATATTTAGCCTCTCCAAACCATGTGAAAGTAGGTGAAAAGTACATTCACTAAAAACTGTGCATTGTAGTGAATTATCAGTACTTTTCCTACTTAAATAGTCTATGTGGCTAATGAGTATCTACCACTCGGTATAGTGTTAAGGTTACAAACTATTAGAAGATTTAAAAAATTTGGGACACATAAGATAAAACATAATTATTGTTGAAAATTCTGTTCACAAAACTTTTACTTCATTTCTGTGTAACACAAGTGGTAACTCAGAAGACAGGCTGTTTTAATAACCCTTCATGACTAGTGGCATTGTCAAAATTTCCCAAAGTCACGAACTTGAAAGAACATTTGGGTAATCCCTAATGCTAATGGGTTTTGTAAATGCTTCATTGCCGTAAGCGTTTATCTCTAAGCCAATCACAGCAGAGCTCCTTCGTGGGATTTTACAAGTTAATTTAGTAGTTCCATCTGGGGTAAGGGACTGTCACATATGCCTAGTGTATGCAGACTAGAGAGGGGTGGTAAGGGGAGAGCCAATAGCTTCTGTTTGGCTGGAACCTCCAGCTCCTGTTTGATCTAGAAAACCCCATTCCTCTCTCTCCAAACCCCACCATCCCAGAGAATCTCCAACAAAGAAAAGCTGCCAAAAACAGAATTCCGCATTCTTGGTGGCTGAGGCGGCTCCTCCCCTGAAGTTGCCAACAGCCGGAGTTACCACTCAAAGCATTATAATTGGGCACAAACCCAGACACAAACCCAGACATGTCATCGCCCCTCACCTACAGGGTATATAAATGCCCTGCTTTAGTTCAGCCATATGATTTCTCCTGCTGCTTCTCCCTCATCGCTCTCTTGGGGCTGGAGGACTTATCCAGGAGTTGCTTTGCTCAAAATAAACCTGTTCTTTTACTTTTTCAATTCGGCTTGATCTGGCTTATTGCGTCAGTGGAGAAACCTACTATCAAGGTACAGAAGACCTATTAGTAAGGCCTAATGGAAGATTTTAGGTCATTAGGTTCTGTGTGCCCTTCTTCTTTCTTCTTACTTCCTGGCCTCTATGAAGCAAGCATCATTGTTTCCAACAACATTTCCATCCATCTAGACCCCGCAAACTACTGCCTGAAATGCTCATCCCAGTTATTTCTCTTAAATTCCAGTGCTTTAGGTCAATTTACACAGGATGTAATGATGTGGAGACTAACTCAACATTTGTCTAGGGCCCAGATGAATTCACTCATTCGAGAAGAGGGCCAGCAACAGGGCTGGCATAGGCAGTTTCCCCCCCAAATTTCTCCTGGTAGCCCGGGGCCATGGGAATTAGCCCTGTCCTCCCTCTTGACCCCACTGGAAGAGCCTCCTCACTCCTGGCCTCAGAATGAATAGGCATGTGATTTAGAAATATTCCTCTCTTCATTGTTGTCTCCACTTCTCCTCAAATCTCTGTTGAGGATAGAATTATGGGAGGTTTTGGCTAACAGTCTCACAGCCTTAATTTTATTTTTCTGGCACATTCGACTCTGGGGACAGCAACTGTAAACTTAGAGTGGTAAGGCGTTATTGACTTTTCTAGCCTCCAAATTCAAAAGGCTGATGATAAAAATCCTCGGGACTTCCTAAACAAAACAAAAACTCCTTGGGTCTCACATAAGAGGCAGAGGAAAAACAGTGAACTTGAAAAGACTTTCCAGAGAGGCTCCCTCCACTTGCTTTGTGTCCTGAGGTAGCCACAGGCTGAGTCAGTCTAGGAGCGAACGCCCCTGTCAGTCAGGGATGTGCTGGCTTTTATGTGTGTTGGACTTCCTGTTCTCTCCTTTGGGATGTCAGATGTAAGGACAGGAAAACAACTGGAGACAGGGTTTAAAACGCAAGTAAAATAACAAGTAAAGGCCAAGATAGAGGTGGAAAATAGAAATACGCAGAGGTTCCTATTTCCTGGTCAGGTGGAAGCCCCTACATGGAACTGTCGTGAGGACTCAGACCCACCGGTATGTGGGGGAAGGAGACCAAGGGCTGGGAGTGGGTAGACACCACCTGGGAGGGATGAAAGTAGCAGCTAGCCTGGTGGGGTGGGTCTCCAGAGAAGGAGGGCTGGTAAGCGGGAGACGGGAGTGTCAGATCCCGCGAGAAGTGGTAAGCCCCCAGGCAGAGGAAAGGGTAGCGTGGCCCACTAGGTAGTCTCAGAGGAGGCAGCAGAGGACAAGCAGGTGCAAAGCCAGAAACCAGACTGCTGTGGAATAATCCCTTTGTACATGCGGTCAGAAGAAGGTTACAAATACACAGTAAAGACAGATTCAGATGAGAAAAAACTCTAAATGGGTTGCAATGTGTGTAAAAATGTACAAAGGCTTGAGAGAGAAAAGAAAATGGGGAATAGACAGCCATAAAAAAGAAAAATGTAGTTTAAAATAATAAAAAAGTCCTTAAAAGGGAAGTAAAGTAATATGAAAGAAAAGTCATGTAAAGATGGTAACTACAGAGAATCTGGATCCTATCTATATGTTATTGTGTTGTCTTTGAATTTTTTGACTGCTAAGAGACACTGGATTATGAAAATATGAAATGCTAGATTCAACCAACCTATATATTTTTAAAATATTTTGACTTCAAAATTTAAGTCAAAAGATGTGTTACTTTGGGGGAGAGGTTATACATTTATTTCCACAGGAAATGAGAGCCTGTGGATTCATTCTAGGTTAAAGAAAATCAGGTCAGATTGAGGAAGACCCCCTGAAATCCTGACTTCAGACATAAAGAACTAAACCTAAAAGAACTACAAGACATGTGATGTATATTTTACCTGATATACAACACATAACATAACACATAACAACAACAACAACAACAACAACAACAACAACAAAAAACATCCTTGGTTGACTTGTGTACAATACACAATCTACACTTGTATTAATGCAGATATGTACGTTACCTTTAAAAGTTCATGTATTTTCAGAGCAAGGAGACCAGACACCAATGAAAATGGATGGCCCAGGTGATCTAGCATGCAAAACAGCTTCCAGGCTGCTGACTGAGATGATCCAGCCTCACAGAATACTACAGCCAAGACTTACCAATTATCCCCAAATTTCTCAGGTTCCCCCAAAGATTACCAGTGCCTCCAAACAACAGGAATTGGTCTAGAGAACTATGCCCACATTCCCAAAAGATGGATTATGGATGTATGTCTTTGTTTAAGGGAGTTGATTACAAATTATTATTGGTCATAAAAAACAACTAACCAAAGGAGTTAGATTCAAAGATCTCTTTCTGAAAGAATAAAGGAGGATATAATATAGAAATGATGAGATAGAGGGGTGGACTATTGAATTTACTTTAATAAAAAAATTTTAATCTTAAATATTTTACATTGGTATGGATTTGGTTTATTGATACAAATTTGAAGTTAATTTTGTTATACTGTATGTATACTTACACTCTTGTTTAAGGTATTGTGTTTATGCAGCTCATTTAAAAATGTAATATATAATTAATAAATACAGATTAATAGTCATCTATAATAGTCAAACATAGTCACATTAGATATGCTTTCAAGGTCATACACAGATATATTAAGATAGATGGTCTTCAAACACTTCAAAGAACTATAGAATATGTGTGGTGATATTGTGTCCCCAACATATTGTGCACCCTAATAAACTTATCTGGGGTCAGAGAACAGAACAGCCACTAGATAGACAGAGAGGCCAGAAAATGGTGGCACACACACCTTTAATCCTACCCTTAGAATGGGATAACCGGATTAATCTCTGAGGTTGGAAGTGCTCAGGAGGTCACCCTGAGCTATGTCTCTGAGGGCCACATGCTGCCCCACCTGAGCTGGGCACTCAGAGCCTTTCAGTCTGTCATGCTGTCCTTGGGCTGACAGTGGCAGAGGAATTTCTAGAGGAAGGTATAGTCTAATGACTCCATGCTACGTAAGATATTTGTGTTGTCTAAGCACAGTAAAGGGCACGGAATATTCTCAGACTCCATCCTTTTCTTCACCAGCTGAACAGTCTCCACAGACAGCAATTTTGGGTGAGATCTGATCTCAGATCAGAACCCTTGGAGGTGGCAAGGTGTCTTTTGCAAGTATATCTCCTTTGGCATGAAAGAAAATACCTCCTTTCCCTGATCATGACAAGAGCCATGCCAACAAAGAGGATGCCAGGAAGCCGCCTGGGCTGACTGGTAACAAAGGGGATGCCAGGAAGCCCCTGGGCTGACTGGTCTGCTGCTGTGGTATTAAGTCACTGTTGTCAATGTGACTGGATAGTGAATCACCTAGGAGATGTGACCAAGCCTTTGGGTGTGACCATGGGCATTTCCAGAGAACATGATGGCACTTCCAACATGAATGGTTTAATCCACCCACAGAGTCACAATATGATGGAATTGCTGGGAGATGTAAAATGTAAGAGATGGGACCTGGTGAGAGGAAGTAGGTCACTCATGGTATGCCCTTGGCAGATGTATCTTATCCTGATCTCTTCCCATAGTCCTCTTCTTCTACCCTCTAGCTGCCATGATGTTAACTGCTCTGCTCCCCCATGTCCTTCCTTCCGAGGTGGACTGATTAACTCTCAAACTGTGCACTACATCAATGATCCAGGTTCGAAACTTCTAGTTTGGCCAAGCAGAATAATAAAAGCTGACTATAATAAAAAATGTATCAGGCTCTGAACTGGGGAGTGAGCTCAGAGAACTGGCATGATAAAAAGCAGCCTATTCTATCCCATCAAGGCTTTTGTAGTTCATGTACATTTTTAAGATAGGATACTTCCATTCATACAGACATGTTTTAGTAGTGTGTGTGTCTCCAAGGTGAGAAGCAGCACAGTTGTGTGGAGAAGACACTGAAGTAGACAGAAGAGGTCTTCGGAGGAACTTCATTCACAGACCAAACCCTGGGTCTTTGCATTCTAGGTGACTGTTCTACCACTGAGCTGCATTTCCAGTCCTTGTGTTTTTGAGACAGGGTCTTACAGTCTGCCCTTGAACTTGTGCAATCCTCCTGCCTTTGCCTCCCAATTGCTGAGATCACCAGCATGTGCCACCATGTCCAGCCCATTTCTGGATTTAGAATACTCTATGACAACAATGATGCACATTTGCTAAGCCAGGTCTTAAAGTTATGAAGTTCAGAATCAGCAACGCCCATCTTGTGTAGGGTCTTAATGAGAGCCGTTGACTGGGCATGTGGTATCTGGTGCACAGCTTTGTGCAGGAGCCAGTTCTCCACTGGAGACAAGCAGCACAACACTGGGCTATTAATATATGTTTTTTATAGATAAGGGCATTGGTGACCCACTTCTCTTCTCTCTGGAGTCCAGACCCACCTGCGCTGCCTGCAAGAAGCTCTTGGCAGTGGCATGAATGTACATGGACACTGGCCAGCCGATTCCAACCAGAATCTGGTGACTGGAAGGCCACACAGATCTTTCAGAGACATATCCAACAACCACCGTTAGAGTCTCACAATGCTATTCTGCCAGGCTTGAGAAACTTCCACTGAGATGGCACATTGGCCCCTTGGCTCCATGTGAATCTTTCTAACTGGATTCCAGTTTGTCATAAATGCACATGAACACTTGCCTCATAAGTTAAGCCTTAGCATTGGCCACCTTTGCAGTGAGGACAAAACCGGAACCTATGTAAGGTTGATTCATTGGCTCGATTCTGTGCTGGTTAGTGGGAATCAGGCTAGACTATTGCAACAACTATCTACTCTCAGTGGCTGAAGCCCACAGAGGGCTATGTAATTGGACTTTCCTTTGGGCTGTCAGCCCCCAAATCATGACACAGTGACTTGTTAATCATGAAAGCTCATCCTTAGCTTAGGCTTCTCCCACTAGCTCCTAATAACTTAAATTAACCCATATTTTTATTAATCTATGTTCTACCATGTAGCTTTTACCTCTCTCCAATTTTGTGTGTCCAAAACTCATTCCACATTTGGATGGTGTCTCATGCACCTTGATTCATCTCCTACTTTCTCTCTCTGCCTGGAAGTCCCACCTATACCTCCTGCCTAGCTATTGGACATTCAACTCTTTATTAAACCAATCACAGCAATATATCTTCACACAGTGTACAAATATCTCACAACATTTCCCCCTTTTTGTCTAAATAAAAAGGAAAGGTTTTTAATTCTACCATAGTAAAACTATATATAATAAGAACAATTATTTACATTCACAATGTTTAGTACATATGTATTTGGCAAATTTGGAGAAAATACTGTATTATTTATCCTATTTTAGTGAGTCCAAAGTTTTATATCTAAACCATTTTCTATCATAATTTGTATTGCCATCCTAAAAATATCCTTTTAGACCTTAAAACATTTTCTTGGATAAACAACTTAAGCTTTTATGTCTCTCAACCTTTATAAACTTTACATCTCTTAATGTGAGTTTATTTTCTGAATTTGGTAACAAGGAAAACTGTAACTAAAACTAGCTCATCTTTAACCCCATCAGAGAATCAAAAAGGATATAATATTGCCCGATTAAACAGGGAATGCAGAGCATGCAACTTCCAAAACTATAGAAATGACAAAGACATCTGTATGCCTGGACAGTTACCTAAGTTCCTCTACAATGTTAGGGCATCTATCTTTGGCCTTCAGGCCTAGAATATCTGATAGACTTTTCTGTGAAGGAGGAATTTTGAAGGATTGGCCTACCTTGTTTTGGCAAAGTTCAGTAGTTACTTTCCTTTGTATCCTGCTTGTCCCATTTGAGCAACAGACTGTAAGCAGTTGAGGCAAGGGCAGTTTCTTGTCCAGTGGCTAACTTTTGTCACAAAGAAAGAAAACTCCATATGGAGTTTCTTCAATGCCTATCATCCTTTTCTGAAGTAAATTGGTGCTGCCAGGAGCAGATGTATCTCACTGTCATGAAAACCTTATGTTATTAAAGCATTCTAAATGCCATATTTTGTAGTCTTTGAAGTCTTTGAAGACCATCTTTCTATTTAAAATACATCTATTTAACCTTGAAAACATACCTAACATGACTATCAGTTTGATTATTATAGATGATTAACTACTTACCTGTCTTTCTTTATTATCCTAAATAGCTTTCATAGGCTAAAACTTTACATTACATTTCTAAATGAGCTGCATAGATAAAATACCTTAAACAATAATAGAAACATATATACAATATGACAAAAATAACCTTAAATTTGTATCAATATACAAAAATCCATACCAATATAAAATATTTGAGACCAGTGGCTGTTCAAAACTAGACTCAACAATCCACCCTTTTATCCTCTTTTTTCTATACTATATTCCCCCTTTTTTCCCTTCAGAAAGAGATCCCTGAATCTAATCTTTGTTCAGCTTTTTTTCTGACCATGACTATAACGACTTGTGACCAATCAACCTAAACAATGACAAACATCCATAATCCATTGAATGACCAAAATCCACCCACCCCACCTATTGGGAATGTGGGTGTTGTGTTCTCTAGACTGTGTCCTGTTGTCTGTGGGTGATGGCATCTCTAGGGAATCCTGAGAAAATTGAGATAATGGTCAAATCCTGGGAGAACTAACTGTATTATTTTTTGTTTGGTCTCTGTGTGATGGGAAAGTGTGGAGCTTATCTGAAGTCTGGCTGGAATGGTCTATGAGGCTGGATCATCTCAGCTAACAGCTTTGAAGTTGTTCTGGATGCAGAATTTTGAGGAAACTGTAACAGAGGCATTTTGAGGTTAGATCACCTGGCTACTTGTCTTCATTGGTGTCTGGTCCTTTTTTTCTGAAAACACATAAACTTTTAAAGGTAACATATATATCTGTATTAACACAAGTATGGAATGTGCAGTATGTATAAGTGAGCTAAAGATGATTTTTGTTCTATGTTTGAGCAGGTAAAAGGCATCTGTTAACTTTATAGTTTGTTTGGACTATATAACCAAACCTCTATCCATGCCATATGAAAGGATGGCATATCATAAAAAGTCATGAGGACACTGTAGTTAATAAGATTTGTCATGTTTCATCCAATTGTAGAGATGTTCCCATAGTAGAGGGATCAGCATATACATCACCTTTCCTGTAGTCTTTCTTAGTTTCTTTTATTCAAGTCTGTAGCTAAGATTTTCAGGAGGTCTTCCCCAACCAAAACAGATCTTCATTAATTTTGCAGAGAACCATAACTTTTTGTTTCCTGTGGAAATAAAAGCATAACCTCTTCCCCAATGCAACATGTTTTCTGACTTCCATTTTGAAGTTAAGATATTCTTAAAATACATAGGTTGGTTTAATTTAATAGTTTCCATAATCCAATGTCTCTCAGCAGCTATGTTTTTTTATACATTAGCATTTAAAAAATTCAAAGTCAACAAAGCACCATACAGGATCCAGATGCCCTGCTTATTTCCCATCCTTGCATAACTTATTCTTTTTATATTACTTTATTCTTTATTTAAAGGCTTTATTATTTTAAGCTATTTTTCTATGACTGTCAAGGTCTCTTTTCTTTCTTTAGCATCTAAGCACATGTTTAAACACACTGTACCTTTTCAGAGGCTGTGTCTGGACCTGGCTTTACTAAGTGCCTGCAGCATTCTCTCACCACGTGAGACAAATCTTAACTGCCATGTCAGCCACTGCACAGGCATAGACACAGACACAGACTCAGCTTAGTGCATGGTGTTGGCTCCAGTCCAAGATAGCCATGCCTCTATATACCTCTGAGCACTGGCCTGCTTAAGAGATTGCAGTACTAGGAATCCACATCCAGTTTTTTGTCCAGAACTTTTCTTAGCTTTCTCAAGTCCTATGTTTGGATATCTGAACCTCAATGTTGGGCAACATATGTAGTCAGATTTTTCTTTTCTGTCACCAGCCCCAAATAACAACATGGAGACTTCTTATTAATTATGAAATCTTGGCCTTTAGCTTAGGCTTGTCTCAACTAGCTCTTATAACTTAAATTAACTAATATTTTTTTAATCTATGTATCTATTACCTCTCTTCTATCTTGCACCTCCTGCCACCTCTCTGTGTCTGGCTGGTGACTCTGCCTTCTTCTTTCTCTATCTGAAAGTTCCACCCATACTTCTTGCCTAGCTATTGGCCATTCAGCTCTTTATTAAATCAATCACAGCAATGTGTCTTCACACGGTGTACAAATATACTATTACAACAACTATCTACTCTCAGTGGCTGAAGCCCACCAAAGGTGCTTGCTTTCTTCTCCTGTGTTAATGTGGCATTTGAGAGAGCTCTGTCTTACTTCACCCTCCCTCACCTACAGTGGTTAACCCACCGAGTACAAGGAAAAGCCTCCTATTCATGTCAAGAGCTTATAGGGAAGTCTAGAGCCAGATTTCTTGGGAAGCAGATGGTGAGGCACAGTTTTCTGTTCATAAAGTCATTGGTGATTACAGTTGGGAGAGACAGCTATCTGGAAGAGAGAGCACAGGAATGATCAGCAAGAGCTCAACTTCCACACAGATTGGCAGAAACCTTCTTCAAGAAGCTCTGATACCACCATGATCCATCAGCATTGCCCCAAATTGAGGTAAGGAAGCTCCCACCCTGTAAACCAAACAGCATTCCTCAGTAAGGATGATTCCTAGAAGGGCTCAGATGTGAGTGCTCAGCAGTCAACACTCATGGCTGCAAACAGAATGGGGACCTTGGTCCTAAAGGACAAGATCTGGGTGACACATGAGAGCATTTACTGCTATCCATAGCTTGCACTGATCACATCTTCCAACTGGTATAGTAGCTCTAAGTCATCTGGGAACAGCTTCCTGGGATTCTTGTTGGTCCTCTTTCCCACTCACCTCAGGAAGGGTAGAGGGGTCATCTATAACCCAAGAGGCAGCAGTCGGCCTCAAGACTACTTACTGTCTTAGTGTGCTTTCTATTGCTGTGATAAAAGGCCACGACAACAAACAACTTGGGGAGAAATGGGTTTATTTGGTTTACATATCCTGATCAAGGTCCATCACCGAGGAAAGTCAGGGTAGGAACTGAAGGCAGGAACTGAAGGAGAGACCATGGAGGACCATGCTTACTGGCTTGTTCCCCATGGTTTGCTCAACCTATTTTCTTCCATAATTCAGGACCACTTGCCCAGGGTGGCGTTGTTTACAGTGGTCTGGGCCCTCCCACATCAACTGTTAATGAACAAAATACCCCATAGACTTGTCTACAGACCAGTCTGATGGAGACATTTTTCAACCGAGGATCCCTCTCCCCAGATAATTCTAGCTGCATCAAGCTGACAAACAACAACAACAACAACAAAATCCTGACCAGACAGTGACAATTATCTGCTTCATGTCCACCATTGGTTGGCTCATCAAGGTTCCTAACCTTGTAGAATAACCTAAGGGCATTATCCCAGAACTTCTGGCCACTGTGATGTTCTTAGGCCACGGGCACCACATATGCCAACTTACTACCAACCATAGACCGGAGAGCACCAGGGAAGCCCGGACAACCTGCTTCTTGTTCTGCCTGATTTCACCATGCAACAACACCCCGACAATTAGACAATTAGATGATCACTGAAAGGAAAATGGCGCTCATTGTTCAGCAGAAGAGTCATGAGCCATAGTTACCAGAGTTGGAATGGGCTTTATTAGAAAGAAGAGGGGATAGGACGGAGAAGCCAGGCCTGGCAGAGAGGAAACAGAAAGACAGATGCAGAGAGAGAGTGTGGGGGTCAGTGTGTGGCTTTTTAAGGTGGGGACACAATTGCCTGCTGATGACATAATAAGGTGCCAGACAAGACCCCGAGCTGTGCATCTACACAATCCTTGCAGTCACCCTTGACGCTCTCTGCTCTTGTGTCAGAAAATGCTCAAGGTGACAAGGCAGCCACCAGGGCTTAAAGCTTAATGAGACACGTAGGATGCCCTTGGGGTGTTTCCCTTGGGAAATCAGGCTCTCTAGATCCACAAAGACTGGAACAGTGATGAGCATCATTTTCCAAGTAGGGTGCTCACAATCTATGCAAGGGCTCCACTACTTCTCTACTCGTGGTTCTAGACTCACTTACTCTACCTACTGGGACTGCCAGCTCCTCTAACGAGCCTTGATTTTGGGGCGCTTGTTTAGTTCATTTTGTTGCTATAACCAAACCTGAAGTGAGGTCCAAGCTCTAAAGCAAGAATGGAGATAGGTCATGCGAGACCAGGAGGTTGAAGAGAATGCTAGGAATTGTAGGCAGATAAGACATGCTTTACTCACCAGCACACAGGCTGCTAGACAGGAAGATGCTGTCAGGTTACCCAGGCTTATACTGGCACATACAGGCCACACATAAGGAAGCACAGACACACACCCAGACTGACACACAGGGCGCGAAGAAGTGGGCATAAGTGATGGATTTTAGCGGCACTCTTACGCTGTGAGGAAAAGTCACGAAACACGACAGAATCCACTAACAAGAGTTTGATTAAAACAAGGAGAAAGGCATAGATGTGATCAGGCCTGCAGAAGGACCC
This sequence comes from Peromyscus nudipes, assembly GCA_902168325.1. Lineage (NCBI taxonomy): Eukaryota > Metazoa > Chordata > Mammalia > Rodentia > Cricetidae > Peromyscus > Peromyscus nudipes. The sequence goes on from CABHPH010131239.1 coordinate 36,669, forward strand.
ATGTGAGAAGGGGGCGGGGGAACATGGAGCCTGTCTTTTTAAGGGCCAGCTCGCGCCTGCACACACAGGCCCACGTGGCTACTCCACGCATGCGCATAGATCACGTGGTCATGCCGCCTGATTACGTGAGCACGCAGCCATGGGGCATGGGTTACGCAGGATGTATGGAAATGACTAGGCGGAAATGACTGAGGGTCCCACCAGGCACCATGGGGTCGTGGTTGGAATTCCTATCAATAAGGGCCTACAGGCAGACACACACAGACTGATGAAAGCATTGTCTCATAAATACATAGTGGTATTTTGCCCAGATATAGTTATATAATAGATTATAATAGATTATATCACTATTTACTTTGAGGTTCCAGGGACATCCAGTGTCATGGTGTCAGCCATCTTGTGCTGACTCATAGCCTCCCGGATGTCCAGCATCAGGTATCTTGGCCCATGCAGGGTATCTGTACCAGCACCATGTTGTCTAAATATGGACCAGTCCTTACAGCCCTGTGTTCCTTACACTGAGGCTTGGAATTTTATAAAGAAAAGAAGTTTATTTGACTTTCAGTTCTTGTGGCTGAAAAGTCCAGAAAGCATGGTGCTGGTCTAGGGCTACACTATGCAGTGTGACAGTAGAAAGGGAACCAGCCATACACAGGAGTGGCATATAGAAGAAGGGCAGGAAGACATCCACGAGGGGCCACCTAGTCACGCCTACCAACCCGGCCCACTACTGACAGAGAGTGTGAGTGGAGCCGCCTCACACAACGGTCTTCTACTAGACCCCTCTTCAAGGCCACGGCACCCCAATGTTGCCACAGTTGGAGCCAAGCTTCCAGAATGTGACGGTTTAGAGGACAAATCATGTCAAAGCCACAGCAGGTGTGACTAGTGTCCCGAGAGATGGGACGTTTTCACAAAGGCCAGCCCCCCTCCACGTTGATGTTCTCTTTGGAGGTTTACCATGGAGCACCCAGGTTTCACTCTAAGCCCACTCTGATTGGCCCACCTCCAGCTGCTGCCTCCCATTCCCAGTCCCTTCATTCTTTGGGCCCGGGCTAACCAATCTAGGCGTTTTTCACTGTCCTGAGCTATGTATTCCTGCTTAAGGTCTCTTCCCACACAGACGTGCTTGTCCCTTTCTGTCACTGTGGCAAAACACCCCCAAAAAATGATTTAAAGGAGAAAAAGTTTATTGGAACCCACGGTTTCAGTTCACAGTCACCTGTCCCTGTTGGTTTTAGGCCTGTGCAAGGGAGAGCGTCATGGCAGCGAGGGAACTGAGTGGGCCAAAGCAGCTCACCTGCAGTGGAGGGGAGGTGGAGAGAGACCGGATCTCAGGATGAGCTATACCCTGCCCCTCCTCCATCTAGGGCTTTACCTCTTGATAGCCCCCTCAACTGTGAATGCATCAATAATAATCAACCACTAATCCACTGGTAAAGTTCATGACCTAATACTCCAGTCGCTCTTATTGCCACCAGGTGGGGACTAAGCCTTCAAAACAGGAGCCTTTTAAAGAGGCAATTCATGTCTGAGTCACAACATTAAATGACCACATACTCTGTCCACTAGAAGGATTTCCCATCACCATTGTTTTTCCAGACCACCCTGAGACTGTGTGTACTGCTAAAGCAGTCCATTTTGGGGTGAAGACCGCCTAAACTGAAACAATTTTTTTTTTATTATTGATTTCTTGAGACAGGGTTTCTCTGTGTAGCTTTGCGCCTTTCCTGGAACTCACCCTGTAGCCCAGGCTGGCCTCGAACTCACAGAGATCCACCTGGCTCTGCCTCTCGAGTGCTGGGATTAAAGGCGTGCGCCACCACCGCCCTGGCTAGTGGCCACACATTTTATCTAAGGGAGAGATATTGGCACAACAGTGGTGAATGGCGTGGGTAAATGTGTTCATCATTTGAGCCACACAGAGCAGCTTTTGGTATTTCACACTGTCCCTCGGTGACTCAAGGTTGACGGTCTTCAGGGTTACCCGGTTGAGTAGTTTGGTTCTTCAGTGTCCCTGAAAAGGCTGTGGGTGGAAGGCATGGTCCCTAGCCCATGACACCATGGGGGGTGGTGCAACCTTTAAGAGGCAGGGCCCAGTGGAAGGAAGGCAAGTGACCAGGAGTGTGTCCTTGAATGGGATGAGTGGGAATCTGACACATCCATCCCCCTTCCTCCTCCCCTCCCCCCTTTCACTTTTGGACACTGTGGCAGCCCTCAGTGACTCCATCTTGTGGCTTAATTCCATCTTGACTTAAGATCAGAGAGCTCAAGCTTGTTTTTGCTCCTCAAGGCTGAATAACAGGAGCTGTTTACACTTGTCTGTTCCTTGGACCACAGTAAGGAAGAATTTTTGCCCCCTTGCTTGGTGTATAAAAAGGCTTTGAGAAATAAATTCGGGATTGCTGCAGTATTCACTGAGAGCCCCCCCCCCAATTCTATCTTCTGTCTCTGTCTTTTCCTAATCCTCACTCCCCTATTCAGGTGCTGTTCGACAGGTCAGCTGGTCCCGACAGGACACCCTGAGGTAAGCAGCCTCTCTGTCACATACTCCCACCCTAATGCTCTTGATCATAGACCTGCCCTTCTGAAAGTGAGCCAAAATCAACCTTTTATCATTTTAAGATGATTTCTCTAAGATACTTTGTTACAGTAACCGAAAACTGGCAAACATACTTTGCAAACAGACAGGGCAGTGTCACTAGGTGACGCTGAAGAGGCTCTCCAGGTGCCGGGCTTCCTCCTGGGTGGTGGGCGATGTGAAACACAGTGTCTGTGCTGCAGTTTCCAGAGGATATCCCTTTACATCCCACCCCACAGGGCCTCATGTGAGGGCCATGTATCAGGTGTCGTAGGACATCTCAGCGCTGATAATGTTAGTGTTGAGCACGTGGTAAGATGGTACCTGCCAGGTTTCTCTTTTGTCAGATTTGATATTTCACCCTAGGGGTGATCAAGCATCTGATGGAACAAGCACTTTGACTCTACACAAACATCCTCTTTGATATCATACTTTATCCGCTTATTTTAACATCCATTCATGATTTTTACCTATAATAATTATTACTGTAGTGTTTACCAAGTGGCAATTTTTCTATTTTTAATCTCTTTCTATATTTATTACTTAGAAATGTTCTAAAAGGAAGAACGATCCCTTCTTCATTTCTTTATTTAGTAAATGATTTTATTTATATTATTAGACGCTTGTGGCTAGTTCTGTAGGTTGAAATCCATTACCACATTCCTCAGATTATCCCAGTTTTGGCAGTTGAGAGCTCTTCAGAGTTAATCTTTCCAGCACTTCCTTACAGATGAACACTACTAATTGCAACTGACTGGGGACGCTGTCTCTCTCCACTGCAACTTCCCCATCACAGCTCCCTTATGCCAAATAGTGCTGTAGAACATGTGGGCATTTGGGGTGTGGGGTGAGGGGAAGCTGAGTTGGAGACATCATAGCTTATATTTATTGGGATGTCATTAATTATGTGGCTCAAATAATAATCGCTTCCTTATGTAAGTGAGTTTATGTGTGTGATCTGATGCAGAAATGACATCCAGGGATACTTCTGCCCAAATATTCAGAACTGGAAGGTTCCTTTTGATGTGAACATATGTATAGCTCCCAACACAGCAACTATGTGGCTCAAGCTTGCTTTTTTTGTTTTTGTTTTTTTGCATTTTTTACATTTTTTTTTTGCATTTTCGAAACTCAGAAAGGAAATTTAAACACAAGAAGGGTCCACCTACAAATTCACGAGCCCAGTGTGCCACTTTAATTTAATCTGTGAGACTTTCTGGGTTCATTGAATAAAAAGAAGAGTATAATGGCCAGGTGGTAGGGCACCTGCTGACACCGGAGTTCCTGAGTTTGGTCCCTGGAATTCCCAATGTGGGTGGAGAGAACTGACTTCTGTAAGTTGTCCTCTGACCTCCACATACATGTTGTGACATGCTCACCTACCTGTGCACATATAACCCTCCCTACAGAATAAACAACAAAAAAGTTAAAAGGGAGGAAGAGATGGGAGTGCCTGCTTCCCCACTTGCTCTGTGTCAGGAGAGGGCACAGCAGACAGACAGACCACATCTGTGAGCCAGACACTGGCCCTCACCAGGCAACCATCTGCTGTGCTTCACCTGGGACCATTAGCTTCTAGGAACTGTGGGAATGTCCATAGGTGCTAGGCATGGTGGTACCCGTCTG
>CABHPH010131240.1:1647-16987 GCA_902168325.1 Peromyscus nudipes
AATGAATGAATGAATGAATGAATGAATGAATGAATGAATGAATGAATATGAGGTATACTTCAAGAGGAAGACACCTGGAAGACACCAGGTCAAGCTCTGGCCTGGCCACCAGTACCCCTCATGATACATGGGAGAGTGGTAGTTAAAACATATTATACAACTACTTGGTAAGCTTCAGATTGCCACATAAGCAACACTAAAAGTCACCAGCAAGAGGCTGGGGGTGGCAGCTAGTGAAGATGCAGCTGCTCAGCATATACACAGAGGGCTCTAGATTTAGTTCTAGACCCAGACAAGAAATAAAAAATGAAAATAATAAAAGACACCAAGCAATACACATTTGCTAGTCACTCTTTAGTTACTTGCTAACGTAACCCTGGGTGTCATGTTTAAGCCTGAAGAGAGAATGAGGGGCAGTGGTTGTCAAGAGAGAACAATTCTGTGTCTCCAGGAACATCTGGCAATGGCTGGTATTTCTGGTTGTCACTTCTGATCAATGTAAAGGGGTCTTATAGAGCTGATCAATGTAAAGGGGTCTACTATAGCTCTTACACAGGGCAGAGGAAGCAGGGGCACCATACAAACATCAGTTACAAATGGGGAAAATGTACTGTGAGGAACAAAGCTCCCCACTACTGGCATCTGTCAAGTTCAAAGCAGCCCCGGGGACCACGGGATTCCAACTGCTGTTTCTTAGCATCTCCACCGCTGCAGCTGAACCCTCCATGCAGCTGAACCCTCCATGCAGCTGAACCCTCCATGCACCGCCTTCCTTTAAACCTGCCCTTCAGGGCTGTTTCCAACCAGGTACATGAGGGCCTCATCCCATGAGAGACCAAACTATTTGTCACTCATAGAGTAAGGAAGCTGAGAGCTCAGGTCTCACTGGACATCTGACTGTAAGGGTCCACTTCCTCCATCCTTCTGCATCATCTACTGAAGGACTTAGAGGCCAGCTCAGGAGAACATGCTAGTCTTCCTTTCAAAACAACATTTACTGACACACAAGCAATGCACCACAAAAGGAATGATGCGGAGGAGCTTAAAGCGCTTCTTTCAAAACATCTGCACCTGCTCAACACCAGGGCCTCCCATCAGCTTACTGACACAAGAGTATCATCAAAACTGTCAGGCAGAGCGTTGGGGGTTTAGCTCAGTGGTAGAGCACTTGCCTAGCAAGCGCAAGGCCCTGGGTTCTGTCCTCAGCTCCAGAAAACAAAACAAAAAAAACTGCCAGCCACGGTGGCACAGACTTTTAATCCAAACACTGGGGTGGCAGGTGGATCTCTGTTTGAGGCCAGCCTGGTCTAGAAGACATGATGAACTTTTAGGCCAGCCAGGGCAAAAAAACCCTACCGCGCTGAAAAAAAAAAAAAAAAAAAAAAAGAACCTCATAGTATCTCACTGGGAAAATGACACACATCCATAATCTCAGCTGAAATAAGAGACTCATTTGAGGACAACATGGACTACACAGTGAGGTCTTATCTAAAAACAAATAAATAAAACTATACATACACATACATACATACACATAATATACAAATACAACATACACACAATAATAAAAACAAAAGTGGGGCCTCACCTGGTTTGACAAATATTACTTTACAAGTATAAAGCACTTTTTCTGAATGTGGAGAAAGGAACATGAGCCTGTAAACCTCATAAAATCCTTGTTTGTTTGTTTGCTTGTTTGTTTGAATTGCACATGTGTGCTACACAGTGGCTATGTGAATGTGTTCCTCACTCAGCAGTAAATGCAGGACTACCTGATGATACTGAGCACACCGGAACGACTTCATACACAAGAAACACGTCAGAAAAGGAGGCCAGAATTAGCTGCAAGGGCATTAGTCTTACTGACTTCCAAATACAACTTCCAAGTCTTATTAGTATACAACAACTTGAGCACTGTTTGTCTCGGTTTGGTGTTTTGCTTTTTGAAACAAGGATTCGATTCACTACATAGTCCAGACTGGCCTCATGGCAATCATCTTCCTTTACCTCTTCAGTGTTGGGAATCACGGGCATGTAGCACCAAGCTCAGATAAGCCCTTAAAAAAATTAGCAGTGAGTGATATGATGTGATGTGGTGTAGTAGTGTGAGTGTGTGTGTGTGTGTGTGTGTGTGTGTGTGTGTGTGTGCAGGCACACATATACCACAGCATGTGTGTGGAGGTCAGAAGATTAACTTGCAGGAATGGGTTCTCTCTTTTCATCATGGGATTCAGGGATTGAAATCAGGTCATTAGGCTTGCTGAGCAAGCACTTTTAACTGCTAAGTCATCCTGCTTACCCATGGAGAAGACTTCTAATTAACCAACTTTTCACTAATTAACACAGATAATGTAGTATCTATGCTTCTGTATAATCAACACATCATTCCCCTTTGTAAAAGTGATCTCCAGAGGCAGGTGGATCTCTGTTGAGTTTGAGGTCAGCCTGGTCTACAGAGTAAGTTCCAGGACAGCCACAGCTGTTACATAGAGAAACCCTGCGTGCGTGCGTGCGTGCGTGCGTGCGTGCGTGCGTGCGTGCGTGCATGCATGTGTGCACACATGTGTATATGTCATATGCAATTGAGTGCAGGTGATCACAAAGGCCAAAGAGGGCATCAGATCCCCTGGAGCTAGAACTGCAGGTGGAAGCTGGGAACTAAACTCAGGTCCTCCGGAAGCACAGGAAGAGCTAGCTCTCAACCACTAAGCCATCACTCCAGCCTAAGACCCTTATCTGAGACATTTTTTCTAGTTGCAATTCAGTTGTTTTCTGGGAGTAGAACTCACCTCTCATGTTGCTTCCCCTCCCTCCCAGAAAACAATTCACAGGCTCCAGTATCATCCAAATACCTTGAGCAAGAAAAGCCATGAGCACAGATGGGTGTCAGTCATTAGCAGTCTAACCAAACAACTATAAAGCATTCCACTATGTACTTTGTACTCAAGAGAAACAAAAACAGGACAGGATAGTTAGCTTAAGGGGTCCCACTCCCACTCACTAGCTAGACAACAAAACTGTCTACAACTGACCGCCTGGAAACGCCTGACTGCTCCAGGACCTCTGCACACAGTTTAAGCCTTGAATGTGGTCCCATATCACATTTGCTAGAGTCAAGTGGACATGGGAGGATTCTTATGCACACAAATGTAACTGCTGGGTGGCCTGCTACGAAACGAAACAAAACAAAACACCCCCCCAAAAAAAAAAAACAAAAAAAAAACCTTCCTAGAGACTATAGCAGTGGTTCTCAACCTCTAGGAAGGATAGGACCTTTTAACACAGTTCCTCATGTTGTAGTGACCCCCCCCAACCATAAAATTATTTTCATTGCTACCTCATAACTGTAATTTTGCTACTATTATGAATTGTAGTGTAAATATCTGTGTTTTCTAATGTTCTTAGGTGACCCCTGTGAAAAGGTTGCTCGTCTTCCCCAAAAAAGGTCACAACCCACAGGTTGAGAGCTAGAGAGGACCCAGGTTCTTTTGAGCACCCACATAGTGTCTGACAACCACTCATAGCTCTTTTCAGGAGATCTGACATTGTCTGCTGACCTCCACAAGCACCAGGCAAGCAGTGATGCATGTGTATATATCCAAGTCAAACACTCATACATATAAAATAAATACATCTAAGTAAAAATACACTTCCTAAATGAGAAGTCATCATCAATTGTTCCTCCCAGAAAAACTGTTACAGCAAACGAAAGTTTAAAAAAAAAAAATGAATTCCAAGGCCCGGCATCACCGGTGGTACACACCTTTAATCCCAGCACTCAGGAGACAGAAGCAGGAGGATCTCTTTGAGGTCTAGGACTACCAGGACTACATAGAGAGAACCGGTCTTTTAAAAAAAGTTTAATTCCAACAGCCTTCCCATCCATAAACCTCATTTTCTTTTCTATCCCTAGAACTTTACCAGGCTCTTATTTTCCCTTCCCCACAACAGATTCAAAATGAAGAAACTCAACAGTCCTGGAAGGTGTCATGCAAGCTGTCAAGGGAAGGAAGAGCCAAGAGTTCTCTCCAACTGTGAAGTCTGACTGGCATGGCAAGCTGCCCTAAAGGTCTAACAGCAGCAGTCACACCCTGGAGGTAACCAAGTTGAATTTATTTTATTTATTTATATTATATATATTCATTATGTCTGCACGCATGCCTACAGGCCAGAAGAGGGCATCATATTGAATTATGGATGGTTGTGAACCACCATGTAGTTGCTGGGAATTGAACTCAGAACCTCTGGAAGAGCAGTTGGTGCTCTTAACCGCTGAGCCATCTCTCCAGCCCGGTAACCAAATTTAATTGGACTTAAGACCTCCCAACAGCCGGGCAGTGGTGGCGCACGCCTTTAATCCCAGCACTCGGGAGGCAGAGCCAGGCGGATCTCTGTGAGTTCGAGGCCAGCCTGGTCTCCAAAGCGAGTTCCAGGAAAGGCGCAAAGCTACACAGAGAAACCCTGTCTCGAAAAACCAAAAAAAAAAAAAAAAAAAAAAGACCTCCCAACAAGGAGATCATTCATGCCTGGTACTGGAAATTTAGCTAACGACCCAAGGCTAGCGGGAGTCACAGATCCTGGAAGGGAACATCCCACTGCCACTTTACTAAACCAGCATAATTCCTAACTGCGTTCCAAACACTTTTCCTCATACACACACTAAGTGTAGCTCCAATCCTGACCAGAGAAGCTTCTGAAAGACAGACCGTAACAGACAATCCCAACTGGTGAAGATGTAGCGAACAACTGGTCACGGGGTCCAGCCCAGCGGATGCATCTACAACACAACTCCTGCACCTAAGACTCAGGAACACCACAGTGGAGAGGGTGTGAAGATTTTTAAGAGCACATTATATTCAATAAAACCAATTCACACAGGCATGGTGGTCACACCTTTAGTCTCAGCATTTGGGAGGCAGAGGCAGGCTGGGAGTTCTAGGCCAGCCTGGTCTAGACAGTGAGACCCTGCCTCACTGTGGGGTGGGAGGGAGATCAAGTACGAATTAGAGAACAGAAACAACAGCTGTCAGGAGGACAGGGCAAGATGAACACGGCACACGCAGACAAGGCATGATGGGATACATACATACGAAAAATGGCACAGCCAAACTCAGTGTTTTGTACACTGAAAAATTAGAAAGGAAGAAAAAAGTAGCAGTGAGCAACAGCTAGAATTCCTTGTCTGCAATTCTGTGCTTTCTACAGTTTGGGCTCATTTCAGTCTGTCTTTATGACAGCTTCACAGACAATAGAAAGTTGCTGTTTACTGCCTAAATTCCACAAGGCAAATTACAAGCGTGCTGCTGCTGCTTCTTTCTGTCTTTACAGCTCAAGTTCTATCTCTAAATAGTAAACTATGAACAATTCTAATCTGGTTTCAGTCTGGGGGCTACAGAGTTAGATGGCTCGGTCAGTGAAGTGCTTGTCATGCACACAAGGACCCAGGTGGAAAAGCTGGGAAGGGAAATGTCTTAGAAGGACAGCACTTGCCACCACCTGACAACCTGAGTTCAATCCCCAGGACTCACACAGTAGGAAAAAAATAACTACCACAAGTTGTATTTTGGTTTTCGAACATCTGCTATGGCAGGTATGCACATACAGGTGCACGCACACACACCAGGCCTGCGCACGAGTGTGCACTTGCATATGCACACACAGTTTGTTGTGGTTAGAGACAGGGTTTCTCTGGCTGTCCAGGGCCCTGGCTGTCCTGAAACTCATTCTATAGACCAGGCTGGCCTCAAACTCACCGAGATCTGCCTGTGATCTGGGTATACTGCCTCCCAGTGCTGGGATTAAAGGCGTGTACCACCACCACCTGGCCACACACATTTTTTAAAAAAGCTCAGCACAGTAGGGAGACAGAGACAGGCAGGTGCCTGGGGCTTGCTGGATCTCTGTGAGTTTGAGGCCAGCCTGGTCTACATAGAGACCTGTTCCAAAATAAATAAACAATAAATAAATACATAGGGTGGAGAATGGGGCCAGAGAAATGGCTTAGCTCGTAAGGGGCACTAACCTCCAAGCCTGAGGACCTGAGTTCAAGCCTTGGGACCTACATGGTGAAGTAGAGTCGACTCCTCTAAGTTGTCCTTTGGCCTCTACACGCACATAGTACATGTGTATTCAGACACACAAACACACACAAAAAAACAACTGTTGCAATAATAAAGGATGAGGCTGGAGAGATGGCTCAGGGCTGCTTTTCCAAAGGAGCTGGATGAGATGAGGTCCTAGAACCCACATGGAAACTCACAGCCATCTGTAACTCTGGTTGAGGGATCCAACGCCCTCTTTCGGCCTCCACAGGCACTAGGCATGCTCATGGTGCATAGACATACATGCAGGCACAATATTCATATGCACAAAATAAGGAACTCTAAGAAGTCTATAGTAGTAATAACAAACGGCGCCCTTCTCCCCATTGTGCTGTGTCTTGCTGCCATGAAGCATAAACTCTGTCTGAAGCTGGCAGAGTTAAGAACTTCGATCTATTAATTTACTAAACAGAAACGGCCTGGAAACGCACACCGATGTCCCAGGTGGAGCAGCACGAACTGAGTGTAGTGGCAAACCCTTGCACTGTGCTCAGCTACGCCTAGACAATAAGCCAGAGATCACTGGACTATGAATTCAGGACCAAATACTACGACCTCATTGTCCTCTTCTTCACAATAGACAATACTGATTTACACTTACTTTGTTTTAAAAGTATTTAGTTTTACCCAAAAGATAAATTCAATCAAATATTTTAAGGCAAATACATATGTGTTTTAAAAAAGGTGGATGAAGCCAGGTGTTGGTGGCACACGCCTTTAATCCCAGCACTCAGGAGGCAGAGACAGGTCTGTGAGTTCGAGGCCAGCCTGGGCTACCAAGTGAGTTCCAGGAAAAGGCGCAAAGCTACACAGAGAAACCCTGTCTCAAAAAAAAAAAAAAAAAAAAAAAAAAAAGGTGGATGAAGCCTACACTAACCAAAGGCTGACCTCTGGTGTCCATAGGCGCGCGCGCGCGCGCGCACACACACACACACACACACACACACACTTCAGCCACAAGTGGTGAATACTGTAATTCCAGCATTCAGGAGAGTAGGGAAGAGGATCACTGATTAACGGCCAGCCTGAGCACAGCAAGTGCAGTATCTGCGATATTTGCTTATATTTAGTCACTTCTTTTGAAGACTAAGTCTCACTGGGTAGACCAGGCTGGCCATGAACTCAGAGACTTCCCAAGACTGAGATTCAAGGCATGCACCACCAAGCTCACCTCTGTGGAGAGGTGGAATCTTCCGATGTATCCCAAGCTGGCTTCAAACTCATACCTTAGGGCTGAGGTTAGAAGCACATCCACCACATCGGGCCAGAGCAGTCCTCACTTAGTAATAGATCACTTATAATAAACATTACCTGGTTACTGAAAGAGACACGTGGCAACAGCAAAGCTCCCTTGGCTGTGAACTGCTGATCTGGGTGAGGGCTAAGGACAGGCAACAACACTAAACAGGGAGAGGTCTATGTTACAACCTTTCTTGAGGAACACCAACTATCTCCTCAACTGTAATATGTCACTGGGCTTTATTAAAAGTGATACCTTAGCCAGGCAATGGTGGCACACGCCTTTAATCCCAGCACTCGGGAGGCAGAGGCAGGTGGATCTCTGTGAGTTCGAGGCCAGCCTGGTCTACAGAGTGAGTTCCAGGAAAGGCACAAAGCTACACAGAGAAACCCTGTCTCGAAAACTCCTCCCACCCCCCCCCCAAAAAAAAATGATAGCTTGACTATAGACTAAATTCTTGCTAAAAAACTTACTTTCAGCTGGGCATGGTGGCATACACCTTTAATTTTTGAGAGGCAGAGGTAGGAAATCTGTGAGTTCAAGGCCAACCTGGTTTACATAGTAAGTTCTAAGACAGCCAACCAGGGCTACACAGTGAGACCCTGTCTCAAGAAAACAAACAAAAAAAGCAAAAAAAAAAAAAGACAAATGAAAAATATTTTCTTTTGAATTATAATCATCTGCTCTATTGTAAAAATATTAAGATTCCAATTAACTTCTGAAGGTTTCTTTTCTTTTTTTTTTTTGTGGCGGTAGTACTGAGGAATGAATTTCAATTAAACTTTTTTTGGGAGGGAGGGGCTTGGTTCTCCAATCCCAGTGACTTTTCCAGGGTCAGTGTGTCGGCCACTGTCTTTCCCACCTGTTCTAAGAGCCTGGCTAATTTAGTAGTTTAACGTTCAGCGGTAAGCTGTTTGCTGAGCACTTCTCTCTCACTTCCTTTGAATTGCTCATCTCCTGAACTACACAAGCCTCTCTGGCTCCCCTTCGAGTCAGTCAGTTCTCCTCATGGCTGCTCCTAAGAGGCTGATCGTGACACCCACTGCCTTGGTGGTGTGTGGTGGGTGACATTCTGGAGGTTACTGTGAAATCCGATGGAATGAGTGTGTCTCATCCAGCAGAAGGGTCTGTTCTGGGATGAAGTGAACGGATAATACTGCTCAGGTTACTAATTACTTCCGTCAGGAACAGGCCTTGTGATTGCCTCAGATCTTGCCTAATTTTTCCATGTCTCTCCCCCCCTTTTTTTGGAGGAGTGTAGATGAGACAGGTCTCATGGAGCCTGGAACAATCTCATACTTGGTATGTAGCCAAAGCTGGCCTTGAACTCCTGATGTTCCTGTCCCCACCTTCCAGGTGCTGGGATTACAGACTTAGGATACACTTGGCCTGAAATCCATGCTTTCCTTAACTAAAATTAACTGAAATATAAATTTCATGCTTTTGCAGAATTCCCCCGATAGAAATGGGAGTACTGCTTGCTGAGGCTGTAATGTACAGAATGCTGGCAGCCCTCCCTGTCAGAGACTAACATACCCAGCAAAGGCAGATTAGGTTTGGAGCCTACAGTTCTCTGTTGCCCAATTTACCAAGTCTACCCAGTGAGGTGCCATGACCCTTTACCTGGATGACAGGCAGGCAGTCAGGGAGATAAAAGTTCTTTCAGTCTGCTGCAGAGTGAACCTCCACTGTCCGCAATACTCAGCTCACCACTACTTACCTCTAGACAGCTGCTTGTCTGCTGAGAGTGAAGCATTAAACACCAAAAGAACAAGAGAATGTTGTTTCTGCGTGCACACAGTCTTTTTTTTTTTTTTAGACAGGGTTTTTCTCTGGAGTCCTGGCTGTCCTGGAACTCGATCTATAGACCAGGCTGATCTTGAACTCACAGAGATCCACCTGCCTCTGCCTCCTGAGTGCTGGGGTTAAAGGTGTGCGCCACCACCACCTGGCATGCACATAAACCTTTTTTGTTTTGTTTTTGAGACAGGGTCTCTCTGTGTAGCCCTGGCTGCCCTGGAACTCACTCTGTAGATCATGCTGGCCTCCAACTCAGAGATCTGCCTGCCTCTGTACACAGTCTTTCTAAGGTGGCTTTTTCTTAATGTACTTATATGACTTATTAGGAATGTTTTATGAATGCAAGGTGTGGGCAGGTTAACAGTTTAAGAGTCAACACTAATGAGGCATGTTTGTTTACAACCATGTCACCCACATTAACAGCTAATCCACCCAGGAATCACTTGACAACTGAGCAGCTAATCATATGAAAATGGCAGTGGGAACCCAATTTTACCTGTGACAAGACTGACTCCTACACATGGTGTGTTCTCTGTACTCAGGGAAGCAGCAGTGTATGACTACTGAGTCCTGTACTCACTGACCCAAAGGGCCCATAAACAAGACCAGGTATTACTTAAACACATTTTCTTTTTTGAAAAAAAAGCCATGCCAGAGAGAAAAGCAATGTACCCTAAGTGTAGAGATGCACACGACTCTGTGGAAAGAGTGTCCGGGCTGAAGAGATGACATGCCATTAGGGGCTAAAACAAGAACCTTACTTTGGAATCAGGCCCATCAGTACTCCTCCGGTGGTGGAGGACCTTGCCAGGGACTTGAGTCCCAAGGGCTTGCCTACCCTCAGCTCTGACCCTTACTCTGGAGCGGATAAGGGGACAGAAATCTAACATCAAGTCTACAGTCAGACCAGATCTCATTTGATCTCCAAAGTGGAGTCAGCCTGGTTAGTCCTAGAAGGGAGGAATCCACATAAAGAAAGGTCTACTTCAACCTTGGTCTACAAGAGTTCAGTAACAGGCAGCTTCCATTTCTTAGATAAATTCCACCTCTTGGATTCTTTTCTCCATCAAATAACTCTACCTTGTAATTCTTTATTTGTTTGGGGGCAGAGGGGTTGAGACAGAGTCTGTCCCTGTAGCCCTGCTGTAGACCAGGCCTGCCTGGAACTCTGAGAGATCTGCCTGCCTCTGCCTCCCAAGTGCTGAGAGAAAAGTGTGTGCCACCATGCCTGGCAGAAGACTAATTTAGTGAGAGGCAAATGCCTCCCATCTCTGCTTCCAGAGTGCACCTTATTAGGCAAAGGAACACGTGACACTGGAGGTTGTCTCCTCCACTTACAAGGTGACATCAGCTTTAAATCAACCTGTCAAAAATAAATAAATCAACCTGTCACTACTGTGAGAAGGAAAATATTAAAAAATAACTCAAGGTACTGGCAGTAATTTCCTTTAACTTCCTTGAAAACAGTTCACAGTGTGGTTTTTAGTTCAGAGCACTGAGCTGCCAGCAAAGCAGATAGCCAAACCGTCATCTGGACCCTTTGACAGATCCCCATGCAACTACTTCTAACCCTACCATTTCCTCTGTAGGTGAGAACAAAAGATTTGGTCAACATTATCCTGGTAAAAGTTCAATAAACAATTAGCTTTAAAAGCAGAGATTTTTCAGTCAAAGCCTAACTGGAAGTAAAAATCAACAAAAGCTCTTGACTTTTACAAAAGATCTGGACTGGGCATGGTTGTACATGCCTTTGATCCCAGCACTCAGGAGGCAGAGGCAGGTGGATCTCTATGAGTTTGAGGCCAGCCTGGTCTACAGAACAAGTTCCAGGGCAGCCAGGGCTACAAAGCAAGACCCAACTCAAAAAGAAAAAACTAAAAAATAAATAAACTAAAATCAGCCTTAGCAGCTGGAGATGGAGCTTAGCAGTAGGGTGTTTGGCTATTTTAAGCCACGTCCTAGGCCCACCCTCAGCACAGCAAAACAAGTAACAAACTAGTGAGCATCATGTGAACTGTGGCGCTGTGGCAACTGTGAAGTGCACCAGAATCTAGATTAACAACAGGAGACAGACAAGCATGTTAGTGCAAGTGGGGTCAGCGGTAATGGTAGAGTAGGTGGGACCTCAAGGGCCAGGACTCAAGTTTCAGAAACTTTGTAATAAAATGTTGGGAGAAAGTAAACCATAGCAACTCACAGGTCTTCTCATGTTCAACCCTTTAGCCTGCAATTTCTATATTTTGGAGCAGCATAAACACTACAGCTTTGATTCTAGTAAGGAGTTTTGGCTTTTGTGTTTAAAAAAAAACACACACACACAGAAAATTCCACACACGTCATCCATAACAGGTCTGCTGTGAGACAAGTCGTGAAAGCCCTGTCAGTAGTTCTGAGTCTTTAAAACTCCAGGCTAAGAGAATGCTTTTCAAGCAACTCTCAAACCTGTCAACTGAGGGTGCAACAGTGTCACTTAAGATGGCCCAGCACAGTATAGAGGTCATAACACCCCGTATGAGAGGGGCCAGTGAGGAGGGCAGTCAGACTGCAGTGTACACAAATTGTCAAAGAAGAAAACTAATGAAAGTTCTATGTTTTTCAAAAACCTGCAGCCTGGAAAACTGAGCAGGTCAACTCTGAAGACACCTTGTTTTCCCCGAGTCTAGGTACAGGACCCACACAGGAAAGGTGCCCACACTGGGTTCCTGCTGTCTGACCTGCCATGATTACAGCAGGAATGATGCTCCTGTGTAGACTAAGGAGTCTAAAGACTAAGGGGGATCCAGGAGTCAAGTTCATGTCTAAACTTAATGTGCATATAAATGAGCTTTATGGCTGAAACTTAAGAGAACACGTATTTTAAGTACAGCAAAAAATTCACTTTACAGGCTGGAGAGATGGCTCAGAGGTTAAGAGCACCAACTGTTCTTCCTGAGGTCCTGAGTTCAATTCCCAGCAACCACATGGTGGCTCACAACCATCTGTAATGACATCTGGCGCCCTCTTCTGTATACATAATAAATAAATCTTAAAAAAAAAATTCACTTTACAGCCAGGCAGCGGTGGCGTATGCCTTTAATCCCAGCACTCAGGAGGCAGAGCTAGGCGGATCTCTGTGAGTTCAAGACCAGCCTGGTCTCAAAAAATTTTTAAAAAAAATAAAAAATAAAAAGGGGGGGCTGGAGAGATGGCTCTGAGGTTAAGAGCACTGGCTGCTCTTTCAAAGGTCCTGAGTTCAATTCCCAGTAACCACATGGTGGATTACAATCATCTATAATGGGATCTGAAGCTTTCTCTGACATGCATGCAGACAGAACACACATACCTAAAAAATACATAAGTAAATAAAATTAAAAAAAAAAAAACCTTCCATCCCCTGTCCTCCCCTTAAAAAAAAAAAATCAGAAAAAAAAACAAAAACAGGCCCCTAAATTAATGTTTAGATGCCCGCCCCTCCTTCCCCCTCCTTCCCCCCAGGCTGCAACAACTGAAACAGCAGAGCACTGTACTGAGGGAGCTCTGATGTACACCTGCAGCACAGAAATAACACAGTCACAGCGAAAACTGAGTAAGAGCAGCAAACACTGACACCATTCTGGTCCTCCTCATCTCTGAATGCCAATCCCTCACCTAGGGTTCCATACTGTTCAGAGAGCTAAGGATGATCTCAACACTCAGCCCACAGTTGTTTGTAAACACTGCAGGGGCCCTTCAGACAGCAATGCACAGGGTTGGGAGCTTTGCAGGCTAGAGGTTAAACCTGAGCCTCGTGCATGCCAGGCAAGTGTCCCACCACTGAGCTGCAGTCCCAGGGCCCTTTTCTTTTTCCTTTCCAGACAGGCTCTCTCTGCCTGCCTCAGTCTCCCAAGTGCTGGGATCAAAGACATTCACCACTGCTCCAGTTTTTAATTAGTCATTAATAGTTCAGGAACAGTTGATTCAGTTCGTAAGGAGAAAGACTGAAATCTGGGCTCTACCTTGAGGAGGGGAATCCGCTAACTCTGCAGCTCTTTTTCTGCTGTGTATTAATCATATGTCAACAAAGAAGCCAGACCAAAACAAAAAAAAAACAAAAACAAAAACAAACCTGTCAGTTCCAGTACACCGAGAAATGGTCTTTTATTAACAGTTTAATAGGCAATCTGAGGTGACATGGTAAAGTCAAAAAGACTAAGATTATGACAGGTTTAGGGTTTGTTTCAAAACAGGCCAGCTCAAAGGATGGAGTTCAAAAAGAAACGGGACTGACCTTAGCGAGGAGTTAATAATTGCCAAAGCGGGGCAACCAATTCAGTGCCCTCCATAGTGTTCAACTTTCATACTTAAAAATAACTTCAGAAGCCAGGCATGACGGCTCACACCTGTAATCTGTGCACCTTGGTGGGTGAGACAGGAGGACTGATAGGCGTTCAAGGTCAGCCTAAGATAAAAATATGCTCTCAAAAAAAAAAAAAAAAAAGCTAAAAAAATAACTTCAGGCTCTCCACCACAGCATTTAAATATCACTTCCCTGGAACTACCATATTTTCGATGTGGCAAAGGCTATGCTTGGCACTGCTTGCAGAATCGTTTGTTGACAGGCTGTTAAAAAGCCATTACACTCAAAAATTGATGCTAGAAACTATTTCCTGACTGTTACAAATTTTAGAAAGATGTCAAAAACACAGAGGCTGCCTTGCATTATTGAGGTGGGTGGGATATAAACATTCTCCACTTACTAAGGAAATTCACTGCCCAAAGCAATCTGGTGACAGAGGGGCTGAAGAAATGAGTAGGTCAGGGGAAGCATCATGCTTAGAGACTATCTCAGAAAATAAGGAAGAGCAAGGCACCAGAGGTTGACCTCTGGCCTCCACAGGCACACAGGGACATGCACATGTGTACACGCCCACATAAACACAAAGGCAAAATAAACACAAAGGTAAAATACACACACACACAAAATAATCCTAAAGCAGCTGGGCGGTGGTGGTCCACCTTTAGTCCCAGCACTAAAGGAGGCAGAGGCAGGAGGGTCTCTGAGTTTGATGATACCCTGGTCTACAGAGCAAGTTCCAGGATAGACTCCAAAGCTACACAGAGAAACCCAGTCTCGGAAAAAACAAACAAACAAACAAACATCCCAAGGCACAGAAGAGTCACTGAGCACAAACACACTATACTACTCGAAAATCTGAGTTTACATGTCTTTAAAGGAGGGGATGCCTTTAAGGGAGGGGATGCCTATGTCACTAAGCACAGATTTCAAACAAACAAACAAACAAAAAAACCAGACACTTTGAGACGGCTCAGCATGCAGCAAGGAGCCGACAACCTATAGAATCCAAAAGTAGTCTTCTGACTTCAATAGCTGCTGGTGGTACAATACTCAGAAATAAAAACAAAGGAACTTAATCTTCCTAAAGAAAGAGAAAGGCTGAGTCAGAATAGAAAAGATGCTCTTCTAAAAGTTCACCAGAATGGCAGAGACTGCTCCTCCACACTCACCAATTGTATTTTTAGTTTTTACTTCAACAAGTAGCGATGTAAGTTCATCTGGTAAGCACAGATGCCTGAAAACCAAAATCTCTAACACCTTCTCAAGAATTACAGCTACAAGCACATGAAAAGAGTGACCTTAAAAAAGGACCCGACACCACGACGGGCAAAACGGAACAAAATAAAGCTTCCACACTAGCAATATTGCCACAGGGAGGGAGGTGCAGGCAGGGTTTAAGGGAAACTGCTAACTGGGACCCCGGAGTGAAAGAGAAGTTCAACCAAAGTGAAGAGCTGCAGATGTGGAGCTGGAAAGCAGCGTTTTCACAGATTCGCACACTCCACCTCCAGAGCCTGACACACAGGAGGGCTCCAGAAAGGTCTGCTGAACCCAAGGGGAGCTTGTGGATGGTGGCAGGGAGACATGGGACATTGTTGAGCTTGGGGGAGCCGGTGAAATCCCCGCAGCTGGTTCTACAGAAAGGATGGCTATGTCTTTACATCCATATTTTGCCTGCTACAGTGTCCCCATTAAGCGCGCGCCCCTTTCTGATGCTAAGCAAGCACAATGCCCAAGCGCTGGCAATGGGCACGCGGGTTCTTCTGCCTCGGAGAAAACCCAAATGGGAAGAAGGTAGGTCAACTTCTGTCCAGTCTGCACCCTAAATTATACCTTCATATCACGCTAATAAATTATGCAAACCGTTTATTGGGACACGATGTG
>CABHPH010131241.1:0-41490 GCA_902168325.1 Peromyscus nudipes
GCCAAACATTTTCTGCTCTCATGGGAACACATAGCAAATATTTGTCCCTAAATCTGTCTCCCTTTCCCTTCCCTGGGAGTTTGTCCTTTAACTAAATACTGTCATTGTTTAAGCTGTTCGCCAATGGCAGTTCCTTCTGCAGGGCCGTCTGCACAGGATTACAGCTGTCTGTCGCCTGTACCCGTGGACAGAGCACACTAAGTTCATAGGCTGTCACTAGTGGGATGCTCAGCTACTCACGGTGTAGGTTAATTGTTGTCAACCTGACACAAAATAGAGTCGCCTGGGAAGAGGGACCCTCAGTGGAGGAACTGCCTTCATCGGACAGACCTGTGAACATTTTTGTGGGGCATTTTCTTGATCGATGATTGATTGGGGAAGACTCAGCCCACTGTGGGCATGCCATCCCTGGGCAGATGGCCTTGGGCTATGTAAGAAAGCAGGCTGAGCAAGCCATGGAAAGCGAGCCAGTGGGCAGCATTTCTCCATGGGCTCGGCTTGAGTTCCTGTCTCGAGCTCCTGCCCTGGCTTCCCTCCGTGACAGACTGTAAGCTGTAAGCTGAAATAAACCCTTTCTTCCCCTAGTTGCTTGTGTTCAGTGTGTCATCACAGCTATAGAGAACAAACCAGAACACTCATTATTTCCGGATGTATGAGTATAGAGCACATCAACATTCATGAGTGACATCAAATTTCTTGGAGAGTCTGCATCCCTTGTTAGCTACCCTTTCTATATTAAGCCATGTGCTGAAGTTTATTTTCCTCCTTCAGTCTGTTGGTCCTCCCTGGCCCAGAACTGCTCACCTGGAGCCATCCTCCCACCTCAGGCCACTGAGTAGCTTGGGCTCAGAAGCATCTTACTGCTGTGCCCAGCCCAAGGGTGGTTTTTAACATTTTTTTTCCTCATTTCAGATTAGAATCCCCAACCCGGAGTCTAAGCATGGACGCCCCAAGGGGGGTTCACGTTAAAGCTCACACTGGGAAAATGGAGGCCCTTTCTCAAATGGACATTGTCTTGCAGAGTAGTGACGGAGTGGTAAGTACGATGTTGGAACTGTGTGTGCTGGTGAGGCACCTGAGTGCTGCATCCGCCAGAGCATCAGGATGCACCCTTCTGCTGGCTTGTACTGAAACATGATGAAAGGCATAGCATAGCCAGTGTGGGAAGGACTGAGTCAGATAAGGACTGGGGAAGGGCACAGAAGATTAGATTCACGCCATAGTGAGCTTACTTTCATACACTGGCATCCGCAGCACCAAGCCACTCATTATTTTCAGCTGTGAAAAAGTGCTGCAGACTTTTGGGACATGCAGACACCAATTTGTTGCTGGGGTTTTTTCCAATCCCGCCCAGGCCCTCAGTCACTCAGACCCAAATAAACACACAGACGCTTATATTATTTAAATTGTTTGGCCTAATGGCTTAGGCTTCTTGTTATCTAGTTCTTATATCTTAAATTAACCCATTTCTATTAATCTATAAGTTGCCACATGGCTCATGGCTTACTGGTACCTTACATCTCACTTTTCATGGTGGCAGCTGGCAGCGTCTCCTGACTCAGCCCTCCTGTTTCCAGAATTCTCCTCTCTCTTTGTCCCACCTATACTTCCTGCCTGGCTACTGGCCAATCGGCACTTTATTTATTTATTTATTTATTTATTTATTTATTTATTTATTTATTTACCAATCAGAGCAACACATTCACAGCATACAGAAAGACATTCCCAGCACCAACTTTTGCATTTCCTAGTGACTCAGTGTTTCACAGCATGGCTATGATTGGGGTTATGTACAAATGACAACTGTCCCCTGTTGTTGCCCAGAGCACTATGCTTGCTTGCACAGAATTTAGTGCTAAATAAAATGAACGAAGAAAAACAAGTATTTTTCCAAATGTCAACTACAGTAAGGTTCCTTTCTGGGGCTCAAGTCCAGAATGACAGTATAGCAGATACACCCTACACCATGATTTGTAGAACTTTCTTTATTAATAATAGAAGGCAAAGGCTCAGCTTCAGTCAGTGGGGGAACCAGGCATTTCAGGCTACCTAAAGAGTCCACAGTGAGGTGACAGGTTAGAGTCATTATAGTGCATATTGCACAGATTGGGAGCTTGCTTCTATGTTCAAACAATGTATAGGTTCAGGAAGTCTCTTTAACAGCCCCGTCATAATGTCCTTTTGATGTGTAGGTAGAGCTGTGTGCTCTTGTGCTCCTGCTGCCTGGGTGTGTGTGTGGAGTGTTGTTCTAAGTCACTAGCACAGTGGGGGTGCATGGTTAAGCGCTCCCTCCCCAGCTCTGTCCCAGGCTTGCCCCAGGGACAGCCAGCAGAAACTGTAAAACATAGTAGAAGGAGTGCAGGGCACAGGAAAACCTGGAAGCTTGGGGGTTTGAGTTCTAGAAAGTTTGCCAGCCCTCTGTGCCTGTCTCCTCATTAGACAAGTGTGGGAACTATTTGCTTAATCGTGTCTTGTGGTCTGAAGGCACTAGTGTAGCATTTTGAAATGGCGTTCATTTAAGATGAACAGGAAAATGTAGTTAGGATGCACCTAAAGACGGTCATGAGAAGCCACTCTGGGTATATGGACAGAAGCCAGTCAATGATCACCCACAGGGAAGACATGAAAGTCATCTACAAACTGAAACTTAGGAGCTTATGAGACCCAGAGCTGGCAAAGTCAGAGATGAAGTCAGGGATTTTGAAATCTTACTATGGAGACAGTGTCACCACACACTGCACAAGGCTTCAGTTGCTATGGAGACACAGTGTCAGCACACACTGCACAAGGCTTCAGTTACTATGGAGACACAGTGTCACTACACACTGCACAAGGCTTCAGTTGCTATGGAGACACAGTGTCACTACACACTGCACAAGGCTTCAGTTGCTATGGAGACACAGTGTCACCACACGCTGCATAAAGGTTCAGTTTTTAAATGGTCATATTTCCTTCTGTGAATCAGGCAGCATTTTTGTAGGTAGCACACAGTGGGACCTCTAATTCCAGTTGCTGTTCCCCATGAGTAGGAGCTGGACAGAGGGAGGACAAATGTCTGGAGTCCATCCTAACATGGCGAACAGAGAAACAGTGTGGGCTGTCAGTGGAGGAAAAGAAACGACTGGACAAATTAACCTACCAACTACAAGACAGGAGAGGGCAGAGAGGCCGGGGTAACAGCCTCCCAGGAAGAGCAAGCACTCAAAGATCCCCTGGCATGGCCCAGTGCCCGCTGGGTTGCCTCTGCTCTGCTGCTCTGCTGCTCTGCAGGGCCACACAGTGCAAGGCGTCTGTCATGCAGCTAGCAGTGCTCTGACAGCCCATTAGGAGATGGGAATTCTGGACGGGAGCTATAGGAATCAAAGAGAGCGCTAAGCTGGCCGACAACGAAGACACTATGCCAACCTACAAAGCACTGAAACTTCTTTTTAACGAGTGAGTGTGGGGAGGAAGGGGCAAGCTGCTCAAGGCGACTGTTCTCATGTCCTTAGCAGAGTGGTTCCCCGCCTCATCAATGGCTCTTTCTTAGGCTCCTATTTAACAAATCCGGTGGTTTCCATGGTGCTTGCCCTGGCTTCAGTCTTCAGGTCTACTGCATTCAGCACTTGGTAGACGACAGAAGGGTTTCAAATAATGCTAAGAGTTTAGGGAAATGGTTGGCAGCTAGTAAGGTGAATTCAGTTGTCTCTCCTGGGAAAACAAACCACAGATAAAGTCAGGATAAAGTCGGACATCCACAAGCAAAAATGCAGATGATCCCATTCCTGTAGACTGTTTGTTATCCCAATGGGAAGGAGACAATTTAGCATAAGCTCCACGCGATCACAGTATGAATTGGCATAACAATTCTTCAGTTTTGTCAGATAACTTCAAAAACCTTTTTTTTTTTTTTTTTTTTTTTTAGGAGTGTGTAGTTGGTTGTTTTTACTCTTAGTTCTTTGGGGGCCCTCCACTCAGCTCCCAAATAAATACATGGAGTCTTATTCTTACTTATGAATGCCCGGCCTTAATTTGGCTTGTTTCTAGCCAGGTTTTCTTAAATTATCCCATCTGCCTTTTGGTTCTGGACTTTTATCTTTATCTATTCTATATACCTTTCTTTACTTCTTACTCTGTGACTGGCTGTATAGCTGGGTGGCTGGCCTCTAATGTCCTCCTCCTCCTCCTCCTCTTCTCGCTCCTCATCTTCTCTAACAGATTTCTCCTATTATTTATTCTCTTCATCTGCCAGGCCCACCCATCCTTTCTCCTGCCCAGCTATTGGCCATTCAGCTCTTTATTAGACCAATTAGGTGTTTTAGACAAAGTATCACAGCTTTACAGAGTTAAACAAATGCAACATAAAAGAATACAACACATCTTTGCATCATTAAACAATTATTCCACAACATCAATGAGCATAACATAATCTCCAACTATATTCCACAACAGGAGGGAAGCAACCCAGAATTGAAAAGCAATGTAGTTTGCTGAACCAATTGTAAAACAATTGGTCAGTTTTCCCAACTGGGGAGTAGAAGAAAATACGGCCTCTCTCCACATTGGAGGAGCATGTCAGCCCGGCCTGCACAAAGAATGGAAGAGGTCATTTTGAGAGGACTCAAGTACAGGCAGGACCCAGCTGCTCTGTACCCAGCTTGCTTTCAACGGGAGGACGGGAGGAAACTATCTTTCTTAGAATACGCTGGGAATTTCCCTTGGTGCCGTCTGTTCCTTCTTCCACATGTCTCACTTTCTCCCAAACAGCTGGTGCTTGATGCTGAAACTGTGGGTTTGCCCAAGCTGAAGCAGGGGACACCAGGTCCCTCTGGCAGCTCTACAGGGTCCTATGAGATCTGTGTGTGTCCTGATGGGAAGCTGTACCTGTCTACGGCTGGTGAGGCCACCACCTGCGAGGAGCAGAGCCACGTCTGTCTCTGACCGCTACCTCTTCTGCAGAGCACGAAGTTGTCTTGATGAGCCGAGAGCTGTGGCCTCAGCCTTTGTGTCCATGGCAGCTGGATGGGAGCTGGAGGCTCACTGCTAAAGCACTCAGATGCATGAAGGGGATGGGGGAGGGGGTGCTGACAGAACTGTTGGGCCCAAACTGCCTGGTTTCAGAATGGCACAAAGAAATGTCAAGAACTTATTCACTGGATTTTCATTTTTCTACTCTCCCATGTTGAACTGCTGTCTGGAAGCAGCAGTTTATAGTGCTCAGCTATCTCCTCACATACATACAGCTGGCTGGTGAATTCTGAAGTGCCCCAACTCTGCACAGTCCTTCCTTAACATTAAACCTCAAGTGCTACCTTCAGCCAAGTATAGTGTGGGAGGTTTTACCAAGTGATCTCCAGGGTTTGAAGGGAATTTGAGGTTGATGGATTTTCAATAGATAGTTAAGGAAAGAAACTACACAAAATTAGTCATGCTTTTTATATACACACCAGCAAGCAATAAAAATGACATTTTTTTTTCAGACCAGAGCTTAAAAGTGTCTTACTTTCTTTAATCTCATAACTCTTCAGGGTAGGTATTAATTTTCCTCAAATTATTTGTGACAAAGACTCGGGCCAGTCAGTCATAAGGCACAGGGTCCCAGGTAACCACTGAGATTAACGTAAAACATGACCCTCAATTGGTATGGCAATTTCACTTGGAGAACTCACTCCATCTAAAACACCAACTATGGCAGCTGTAGGCATAGATGTATAATGTTAATTTGACAGATTTAGAAGGGCCAAGGGCTTTTGTCTCCCAGGATCAAAGGGAGTGGTAAGCCTCTGCCTTCCAGGCCTAGTGCTGACTTCCACAAACAGGGGAGGCTGGAAGCAGCTGCATGGGAGCAGTCATGCAACTTCTACAAAGGAGGCTGGAAGCAGCTGCATGGGAGCAGTCATGCAACTTCTACAAAGGAGGCTGGGCGCAGCAGCATGGAAGCAGTCATGCAGTGTGTGAATGCATACAGTGCCCATTGTTGCATGGGTTGATAAAAACAAAACACAGCACATACCTAGGTTTTTGTGGAGGCCATTCACTGACAATGACAGTGTCCATCATGGGACTTGAGAAATGGCTCAGTGGTGAAGAGCACACACTCCTCTTGCAGAGGACCAAGTTTATAGAAAGCAGTTCACAACTTCCTGTGACTGCAGGTCCAGGGGCACCTGCCACCTCTGGTCCCCACCAGCACCCACTCACATGCTCATACTTCAACACAGACACATCCAAGTACGTATAATTTAAAAAGTGTTAAGGTCTTTTTAAAATGCCCACCATTTAAAAAAAAACAAGGTGACACAAGTTGCTTGCTTGTTTTTAACAGTCTTAGAAGAATCTTTGACAGTTTGAGATGGAGTGAGACCAGCTGTCCTGCAGCTTCCTGACCACAGATCTGGAACACTAACACAAGCCAAATGTGCCTTCTCATCTCAGAGCAGGAGAAAGAAGAAAACTGAACTCTTTTTAATGCTGTTTTAATAAGGTGTTTATCTAATGCTCTCTTCCAAATCCCTTTTTAAGGGCCAGCATACACCACACAGGAAACAGCACAGTAAAAATACAGTGCTTCCTATGAAGTTGGGAGCAAACACCTGCATCCACAGTGCTTCTGGATCACAGGGGTGGGCATTTTCATTTGGGTTAAATCTTGATTTTCTTTTTTTTAAATCTCTGATTTCTGTGGCATGTCTCTTGTCAAGGTCAATCAGTCAGCTGTTCTGTTGTTATTTACTCTGCTGTCCCATGTCCCATGCTTGCACCTAACCAATGTCTTCAAGCCCACATGACCTAACAGGACCACATTTACAAGTGAACTTTTCCCTATACAAGTCCACAAAGGCTCCAGTGGTAGAGCGAGGTCGAAGAGAAAGCAGGAGGATGGAAGATAGATCTGGGGAGGTGGCTCAGAGGACTGGAGTCCAGATTCCCAGAACCCACTAAATGACAGGTGGATGTGGCCATCCACCTGTAACACCAGCCTTAGAATGCTGGTGGAATGCTCAGAGCAAGCCAGCTAGTAAGACTAGCCCTACCATTGAGCTCTGGGGTTAACTGAGAGATCCTGTCTCAAAAAATACAGTGGCAGAGCAACCAAGGAAGATTCCTGATATTAAAACCTTGAGCCTCTACAGACAGATGCACATGTACTTGTGTACACACACACACACACACACACACACACTAAAAGGTATGAATAAAATGTTTAGTTTTTTGTGCTCCTTGGCTTTATAGACTCATTGGAAGATTCTGTGCATAGAGTCCATTCTCCAGAGTGATAAGTACTTTATCCTTTGTTAGGATAAAAAATAAACATTAGATAGACCCTAATATAAAATTATAGATACATGCAATTTAAAATTTTCACACATTCAAGAACACACCTATGCTTATAAAGCCTAATACTTGCTCCTGGGTTTGTTTTCTTTTTTTCAACTTGACACAAGATAGCATTACTTTAGAAGAAAGTATCAGACCTGAGAAAATCCTTTCATAAGATTAGCCTGGGAGCAGAAAGATTGTAAGAGCTAGAGATCAGGGAGTTTGCTGTGAGACTGAAAGAAAGTATGAGTTTGAGAGATAGCAAGGAGGGATATTGTGAGGGTTCATAGCGGGGGAGAGGGAAGGGAGAAATGATGTAATTATAATCTCAAAAGTAAAAGAAAAAATACTGGCTTGTAGCAAGTCTGTAGGGCATTTTTACATTAGTGACTGACATGCGAGGGCTCAGGCCATTATGGGTGTTGCTCTTCCTTTTATTTACTAGTGGTCCTAGGTTGTAAGAAAGAAATCTGAGAAGCCATGGAAGGCAAACCAATAAGCAGTATTCCCCCATGGTCTCTGCATCAGGTCCTGCTTCTGGGTTCCTGCCTTGAGTTCCTGCCCTGACTTCCCTTCACGATAGATTATGATGGGGAAATGTAAGCCGAATAAACCTTTTCCTCCACGAATTGCTTTTGGTCATGGTGTTTCATCACCACATTAGAAACTGGGACAGAAATTGGTACCAGAAAGTGGGCTAGTTTTGTGATAGGCCAGACCATGAGTTCTGGGAAGACTGTGAAAGGACTTTGGAATTTAGGACTGGAAAAGCCACAGAGTGTTCAGAGCTTCATGAGCTGTGGTGGGAACTTGGAAGACTACACTGAGAGCGGTGTAGACGATGGAGGCCTGGCTTGTGAGGCTTCAGAGGGAGCCCGAGAGTCCCTTAAAGACCTCATCAGGGCTGATCATGTGATTTTAAATTAAGAACCACTAAAAGGAAAACTGCTTTGCTGGGACAATTGATACTGGTCATCTGGGACTGAAGAATCAGCTGTGATTAAGAAGAGACCAGCATCACTGAGGCAAAATCTGGAAGAACCTTGCTCTGCTCCAGATCACAGCTTCTGTGTGTGCTGACTGAGGAAACATTTCCTAGAAGATTTTGTTTCAAGTATGCCTCTCTGTCTGTCTCTGTCTCTGCCTCTGTCTCTCTCTTAAATCAAGGCCAGCAAACAGAAGCTGTGATCCAGAGGGGGCCAGGCTGTACCTGTGCTGGCAGCTGAACTTGGTAATGTGTAGGAGTCTCCTGGGTCTCTTCTCCAAGGCATGAGGAGGTCACAGAGAACAGGTGAGGCTTGGTACCAGGAGAGGCCATTGGTGAAGGTACATCCTCGATTGCGGTAGAAGTCTTAGTATTACAGGGGTCATAGAGAGAAGTTGAGGTTTGGCACTATGTGGCAGGGTCAGGGTCCCTGAGGAGTGCCCAGCAGAGGCTACAGATAAAGGTACAGTTCAATCGTAGCAGAGACCCCAGAATTTTGGAGATGCCAGTACCATGAGACAGCCACCAAGGAGAGCAGCATATATGTGGAGTGGAGCCAGGCTGAGCCTAGAAGACAAGTCGCATGTGCCGTGGATGGCAGAGCCGAGAAGATGGTTACACAGGCAGTGGTTTTTATAACCCAATGAACACAACAGAATTCAGGCTCTACCTCCCATAGCATCCTGTGTAATGGGCATTATGGTGGTTTGAATAAGAATGGCCCCCATAGGCTCATACATTTGAATGCTTGGTCATCAGAGAGTGGCACTACCTGAGAGGGACTACGAAGTGTGGCCTTGCTAGAGGAAGTGTGTCTCTGGGGGTGGGCTTTGGGGTTTCAAATGCCCAAGCTAGGCCCAGTGGCTCTCTTCCTGCTTCCTGTGGATACAGGATGTAGAATTCTCAGCTACTTCTCCTGCATCATGTCTGCTTGCATGCTGCCAACTTCCTGCCATGATGATAATGGACTAAACCTCTGAAACTGTAAGCCAGCACCAATTAAATGTTTTCCTTTATAAGAGTGGCTATGGTCATGTTGTCTCTTCACAGCAATAGAATCCTAAGACAGAAGTCATTGACTAACACAGACACAGTTTTCTGAAAGCTGCCAAGTTCTTATGATAGTGCAGAGCTATGCTGGCTGAGCCCCCCCTCAAGTCACCCATCAGCTGTCTTAGGGAACAGCAAACAAAGGCAGAATGCCCGACATATGGTTTTCAGTGTATCTGTTTTGTGTGGGTTTTGTCCCTTCCCTGACTTAAAATAACAGTGGGTCTAGACTGGCTTCAGTCACCCCCTACATGTTTTAAATTTCACTATCTACATTCTTATAGCTTGGAACACAATGAAGTTTGCATCAAGTATAAGCCAACAATTTAAATAGTGTGAGCACTGTGTATGAAAAGCACACTGTTAACAGAGTAGAGCACAAGTCCATTTCTGGCTTCTTAGAGGCTATGGCTTGTGGTATCCTCTTTTCCCTCACAGTCCACTGGCCACCAGTCCACAAGGACAAAGGGGCAGAAGGGGCAAGAGAGAGCTTTGTACGGACTGAACACGGGTGGAAATAGCCTTCCAGGAGATAGCTTCAGAGAGACAGCTCAACTTTATTCCAGAGTGAGGGGATATAAAAAGGATGGGGACAGAGGCTGGGGCATCACCTGATTTGCATTAAACAGCAAGTTCCTATCATGTCTAGCAAGGCTCCTAGCTCATGTCTAATTACCATATGGGCATCAGGGGGAAAGCTTCTGCAGGGGACTGTGTCAAGGGTCACACTAGAGATAAGTCAGGCATCCAGGCCTGACATTCTCCAGATAAGGTCAGGTAGAGCACAGGAAGTCCCCACCAACCCGGGGTAGAGAGAGTCCCCCAGTTGCTGAGCTTGGAGAGAGCTGCCAGGCCATGGTAGACTGCAACCTCTAACCAGCAGGGCCTCCCAACAATGACTTTGTCTTCAGAGGAGATAGGAAAGGGCATTTCCTGAACCCTGTTCCACTATTTCCTACTTACACTCATGATCTTTATAAAAGTTAACTAATTTGGCTTAAGAAAGTATGCAGATTAGTTTTATCATGTTGCTAGGTAAATCATACCAAGCTTTGGTCTGAGACAGACAGGCTGGAATGACCTCACCATATCCTCAGATCTAACACAGGGGACATCTACAATGTGCTCAGAGGGTCTGTGTGATAGCTAATCTTGGTTGTCAACTTGATTACATCTGGAAGCAACTAAAACCCAAGCAGCTGGGTACACCATGGGGGATTTTTCTTGGATTACTTGAGGCGGAAGACTCACCTTGAATTGTGATCATCTGTGATCAGAAGACCCACCCTAAATCTAGGCTACATCTTCTGGTAGTAGCCCACATAAAAGGACACAGGAGGAAGCTTGTATTTTGTCTGCTTACCCTCATTCTCACTGGAATGCTCGTCTATCCTGACTCATTCCTTTGCTGGTGTTAGAATCTACTTCTTTGGGATTCCAATGTGGACTGAAAACTGGCAGCTCTCTAGGACCTCCCAGGGACTCCAGCATCAGATTGGGACTGCTAAGACATGCAGTCTTAGGACTGAACAACTACTGGATCAATGGCATTTCCATAGGAGAGTCATTGTTGGACTACTCAGACCACAGCCTGTAAGGCACTCTGATAAATCCCTACTATACAGGTATATATTAGTTCATTCTATCAGTTCTGTTCCTTGGAGAACCCTAATATACTTCTTTTAAATAAGTGAAGTATAACCTTAAGTCATGTTAAGACAAATGGGCAATAAGTTTAGAAATCCAAGTGTTGAGAAATTCTATCTGGGGATTGTTCCTCACCTTCTACTCAGCCCTTCCAGCCCTTAGGTGGACCAATGGATTCCAGACTTCTGCCCAGTTACCAGGCACTGCCAGGAGTGAATCTCCTCACATACACCCTACTGGTTCTGACTAACACATGATAACTAAAACCTAGCATGACTGCCATTTTTTCCCAGAACTACAGATGTATCATGGGGTTGTATACGATTTCAAGAGCACAGCTTACCAGCGGAGTTGATGGAATAAACATCATCCATCCCCAAGTCAACTAAACATCTTACTGGAACAATTCTTGGGCTCAATACCCTTGCTCTCCTCTCTGCTGTACTGACTGCAGTGCACAGACTTGCCTGGTACAGCCAGCCAGGACACCCATCCTTGCTGGGTGCCCTGTCTAATCCCGATAGAAGGCCTTACTTCTACCCCATCTTAACCAAGAACCACTCAGGAGCACCTGCTTCAGGCATTCAGTTTCCATTATCATATAGAAAAAAAAAGAAAGAAAGAAAAGGAAAAGAAGCAAATAGGTATTTAAAAGCTTAAGCTAGTAAAATATACAATTTTATTCAGGGCAGAAATTCTTTATTCTCAAACTCTAAAAATATCCAGGGGGAAAGACTTTTCAAATATGCTTGCTGCTGCTGTCAAGTTAGTGTTGAAAGCTGATCTCAATTCTGCAAGGCTATTTATGAAGACTTCGTAGTCAAGTTAGGGTGGATATTCACAGGCTTACTGCAGAGGACTGCAGGGTATTGTCAAACCCCATGAAGATGTTTCATTAAAAGCATACATGATCTCACAGACCTAGAGAGAGGGCTCAGAAGTTAAGAGACTTGGCTGCTCTTCTAGAAGATCCTGGTTCAATTCCCAGTACCCACATGGTGGCTCATAACCACCCATAACTCCAGTTCCATGGGATCTTATTATTCTGGCCTCCATGGGCACTGCACATACGTACGTGGTGCACAAACAGACATGAAAGTAAAACACCCACACACATAAAATAGTAAAATAAAATAAATTAAAAATAAATCTAAAAAAATTAAACAACCAACCAACCTAACACGCTCTCAGATTAGCTCACTGAAGTGAAAATCTGAAACACATCTGAACCCAATACTTCATATAAGGGATTATTAACCTGAGTTGTTTGGTTTGTTTTCAACTAGATCAACTATCACAAAGGCCAGACAGAGTTTTCTGTGTAATTTTAGTGTTGAAAGTTCTAAGTGCTGAATCTAAGCATCAATAACACACAGTTTTTAAGTAAAGCAGAATTGGGTAGGACCACAACTGAATGTTTAGCCCTCAATCACTTACCTTCAGAAGTCTGGTGCCTGATGCACAAACCATTTCCCAAAAGTTAGGGCTCAGATGTGAACCAGCCCCAAACACAGGGCTGTCCTGAAACACAGGAACTGTCAAGAGATGCTAGATATGGTGCAGTTATTTTCAAACCCACCCCAACAGATGTATCAACTAATTCTGTTCCCTGCAGAGGTGATGCAAGCTCTTAACTAAGTCAGTGAACACCTAGTAAGGCTGCATATATTGTTCACTTTCTATCAGTTAGCCACAAGGAAGCCTAACATCTCAGCATGAAACACACAGGACAGTGCTATCCTGAAACTCACAATGAACACATACAGATGCACGCCAAAACTCAAAAATGTGGGAAACAGTAAGCTTGATTTCCACAAACTGTATTTCTCAAGAAATCACCTGAGGCTGCAGAGATGCTCAGCTGTCATGAGCACTGACTGCTCCACCAGAGGACCCAGGGTCAGTTCCCAGCACCCACATGGTGGTTCAACATCATTTTTTAACTGTCCCAGAGGATCTGATGCCCTCTTCTGGACTCTGAGGGTACTGCATGCATGTGGTATACAGACACATCCAAAACACCCATACACAAAAATAAAAATAAAATCTCAAAACAAAAATTATAAAAAAAATCAAAATGATTTTCTATATACATTTTTATTTATTAAAATTATGGCATTTAATATTAACAGCAGAAAATATTCATGATTCACATCCAGAAGCAATTAACATTCCTTATTACAAATGAAGTAAAAAAAAAAATCTAACACGTTCTGCATTTAAGCCCTTAATTGCATAAAATATATTTAAGCATCATTTACAGCCAGTGCACTTATATAAGTTATTATTTCCTTTCTTTGACATTATGCAAAAGGATACGTTAAATATGTATGTTAGGACTTTCGAACATCATGAAAATTCAATGTCAGTTCTCAGTCATTCATGGGGGATAGAACACACTCGTGATTCCCTTTGTAACCTACTGCATATCATCTCAACAATTTGAGCAATTTTAATGTACTTAAAGTAAAAATTTTAAAATTCCCACTAAGTGCCATATTGAAAGACAGGTTTTTTTTATTTATTTTCACTGCAGCACCTTTAGACAACAAAAGATTGCATTCTGTTCAGCCACACTGTACAATTATGACATCTGTGGAAAATATGTACACGAAACATAATGCCAATGTTCTTTTGATAAATGGCATGTTGGTAGCAGTTTTAGAAACAACATCTAGTAGTAGGAACCGGCACTCTGAGATTTCCATAAGTTATCTTCAGGAATCAGGAAGCCTGCAAACACAAGTATAAAAAATCAAAATAAAGATGTAAAGTGCACCCAGTGCACTCCGAGGACCATCTTCACACTCCTAGTCAAGTAATAGTCAGGATTAAATACTGTACCATTTTAAAATGTACAACTTAAGATTTGAAACTGCAACAAATTCACAATCAGATCCAGCTGATACGAAAATAATGCATCTAAAGTGTCCACTTGAAAGTGATAAGCTCCAAAGACCTAGTTCCCCTCATATGTCCAGTGTTTCCTTAACTTCAAAAACATGTTTAAAAACAAAATTACCTTCCTCATAACCAGAGACATGTATGGACTCTTATCTGACAAACTGCTAAGCTTTGGTTACATAAAGTGCAGCTCAATAATGTGCCACCCAACTGTTCAAACACTTCTAGGAACTCTGCAGTTCACTGCCATCTTCAAAATCAGTTTTCAATTCTGTTAAGGTTTCTATTAGGAGTCATACAGCTTCAAAATGTTTCCAGAACATTCTGCTGTGTGCTTCACAACTCCCAGGTACTGGCAATGAAGCTGAATGAAGTACAGAAATTCGTATTTGTGCTATAACACATCAAGACCTGGCTCTGCTTTTTTCTTTACTTTCATACCTTTTGCTGTATAAAATTCTCAAGTTTTATGATGATGCAGGCAGTACATTCCATCACCCTCATGGCAACCTCAGACGTGAACCTGTCGTTGGGGATCTGTGGGAAAGGAAGCAGGTCAGGGTATCTAGTTTTCAAGCTGTCCACACCATAAGCTTCCAGTGTGTGCACATCGTTCGTCAGCCCTTCCAGCTGCTGACTGTACTCCTCGATCTTCTGTGCAAGTGCAGTTGGTTTGACATCTTTGTCGGACTTCCCCCTGACAGCATAGTCGGCCGCAATCAACGCTAACTTGGTGGAAAGGTAGCACTTGAAGCACACCCACTCATTGGCGTTCTTGTGAAGGTCATTCCTGGCAGCTGAGAAGTTTGCTCTGGCTTGTCTTAGCCATCTCCGGGCTTCCACCGGATTGCCCACAGACTTGAAGGTGGGAGGGACAAAGAACCTCTGGGAGTATGTCTGTCCAGCAGAAGGAGGGCACTTTTCTTTACTTTGCTGTTGCCTTTCAGATTTATGGCTTGTGGCTTCTTGATTCCATGAAGTATAAAACCTTTGAAAAGAGTACTTCTCTGACTGAAATCGGGATGCAGAGGTGGAAAACGTTCTTCTTGAAGCTCTGTCTGCATTTTGATCCAGAAAAGCCTGTTTTTCTAATCTGTTGATTTCATTCTGCAGATGTTTGAAAACTTCATTAGCAATATCATGATTCTCTGGATTTTTGTCAGGGTGCCACTTCAAATACAACCGTCTAATGATCTTCTTCCGTTCTGATTCTGGAAGCTTCCAAGCTTGCTCCACCACAGATGTCACTTCTTTTAAGATTTCTGGTAAAGCATTTACCTTGAGCTTTTTGGGGGAGTGGTGTTTGGAGGAGGGAGACTTGTGGCTCTCTCTGCCAGAGAAAAGAGGAGGAATGCTTCTCAGACCAGGAGTCAGGAATTCGGTGGGGCTTGTTGGCGTGGTGGGAGCACTGTCTCTGCTCTGAGAGCTTTCTTCGGGCCTTGAGAACTTGTACAGATCAAGAGAGCTGACTATCTTATATTCACTGTAGCCAATATCAATCTGATAGATCTTTCCTAGGAAACTAGTATTGTCAGCATCTTCTCTCTCAACTTCTTGCACAATAATTGCATATGTGTATGTTGGCTGGTATGACCCATAGATATCTCCACCTTCAGCATCCACAAGGTACCCAACATATTCCCCAGGATAAAAAACATTCATTGGATCCATAAGCAGTGTATAATGGATCTCAGCAGGTATTGGCGTGCCAGGCATGGGAAGTTCCAGTTTTGATGGCTCAGAAGAGTCGTATTTTACCCCTAAACTGTCAAGTTTCTCGCTGATCCTGTAAATGTCATTGCATCCCAGCATAGCAATTAAATACGACGTGTCAGAAATCAAGTTGTCAGTTGCTGATTTAAGTGTCATTGCTAAGGCTAGCAGGAAGTTAATGTCTTTACTGTCTGAATGCTGGATGTAGAGCAAGATGACCGCGTTGCCAAACCGCTTCAGAAAAGCGAAAGTTTCACTCCTGCTATGGGGAATAGGATTAAAACCTTTAACCCTTAATGTTGTCTGAAGCTTTTCAAAACAGGACACTTTCAGCCCTTCTCTTAGAGCTTTGCAAAGTCTGATGGCTTTTTCTTCATTGGCCAGGAAAGCATTATCATTTTCATGTTTCATGATTCTAATGAGTCCTGTGATGAACTGCTCTGAAGACAAGAGAAGCTGCAGTCTTCCCTGAAGAGAGCACAATGCTCCAAACTGGCACACTTTGGGAGTCTCTTCATCAAGCTGCTCTTCAAGTATACTGCTCAGCAGACGCGGTCGAAGCTTTTGAGGAAAAAGCATTATCAGCTTTGTGTGGAAACCGTGGTCTTTCCCTAAGTAGCACTGGCTAAGATCAACTAGCATTTGCACGCCAATATTGCCTTGGATTCTACTTTTATAGTGTGGTGCATCATCAAACACCAAGATGCTTGACTTCACCAACCTACCGTCCTGGCTCGGAAGGTAGAGTGCCAGGTCCCGGGCATTCTCCAGATCACTCCTCACCTTGACTGAATCATTTTGTAGACTCTTGAATAGACCAGAAACCACTCTCTTAACTGTACGCATTTCATTAGGATCTAACTGCTTTCCTTCAGAGTTTTTGAATATGCGGCTTAATACTTCAACATATTGCTTAGTTGAGATAATATCTTCAGTGCCTAAATGTTTGAACAGCTGATGAAATGTGCCAAGCTCTAAAGGCAGCTTGTACAAATAAGGTTTAAAATCAGCTTCATATTCCAGGTTTATCACTACTTCCTCAGGCTTCAGAAGTTTCCAGCCGTCTTCGACCATCACAAAAGCAACACCCCGAAGTTGAAAACGGAACTCCCGTTTTTCTGCACTGAGAAATTCATATATGCTCCTTAGGACCTTTGCTCTAGTTTTCACCATTTCTTCATCCAAAGTTGTTATGTTGCAAATGTTTCTGCAATTATTAATGACCTTATCAAGAGGGGGGTCCAAATTAACATTAAGCATATTTAAAACTTGTTCAAGCTGTTCCTGTGGACCAAGGTCACTGCCTTCTTGTTCCTTGATGCTCAAGGGTGTGGCTTTCTCTGGAAGAATAGGGCAGGATGTCCACAGCAGCTGGAGCACATCACACTGCTTGAACTTTGGATTTACTTGTGCTCCATTGAATTTTATGAGAGGAAGTGTTCCATTTACCTCCTGGTACTGAGGGTGAAATCGAATGTATTCAGCAGGGGCCCGTTCAGGACACAAGAATGGTATTAAGGATAGTTCCTTCAGAAAATTCCCA
The DNA here is from genome assembly GCA_902168325.1 of Peromyscus nudipes. Lineage (NCBI taxonomy): Eukaryota > Metazoa > Chordata > Mammalia > Rodentia > Cricetidae > Peromyscus > Peromyscus nudipes. Next base: position 17,142 of record CABHPH010131241.1, read on the forward strand.
GATAACAAATCCATTCGTTCTTGGAATATGTGATGGAGAAGGATGTCAACTGTATTTTGCAGTGTTTCTTTAGACCAGTTTTCTGTATTTGCTCTCACACTGATTTCCTTAGCAAACTGTAGCAGCTGCTGCTGGGAAAGTACGTACTTTAGTCCAATATTTCTCAAGAATTCCACCCAGGAAGTCATAAAGGCAACTTGATTTTTAGGTTTTATTACTTGTTCCAATTTTTTAAAGAACTCTTTAGGAATAAACAATTTTTCAGGAAGCATAACTTCAAAAACTCTCACAGTTCTATCATAGAAATGTTTTGCTTGTTTTAGTCGATTGTTGGCATCATGGATAATCAATAAGCTTTCCAGTTTTTCAAAAAGTTGTTCTTTAATCTCTGACAGCTCCTCAATGCTTGACAATCTATTCTTCAGATAGATCAAGTGCTCTAATTTGGCCTCATAAGAGAGATTTTCAATTTTTGGCAGAAGGTGTTTCAAATACACCTCCAGATCATCTACTGGCACACAGCCAAGCACCTCATACAGTTCTTTTAAATAGACCTTTTCTTCAAGAAATGCAGATGACGATGACTGGGTCCATTTTTCCACTTCAGCTGAAGGGATACTTTTGGTAAGCACATAGCATGTTCCAAATTTTGCAATGCTCATATAGCGGCCACTGATGGATTTGTAGCATGGAAGAGACTTTAAAATTTTTATGTCATCTTGGGACATCAAGTGACTCAAATTACAGTTAAAATACATTAAAAGTGCTTCAAAGTCATTTTCCACTAGTTTTTCAGTCCTAAATGTTGAAGTTTGAACCATATAATGTACAGCCTTCAAGATGCTTGTGGGACTATCTATGTTTGCTGTGTGACTTGACAGCAGAGGAACTAATGCACTGTCTTTAGAGCAGATTTTGTTCAAAGCAAGCTGAATACAGCCGGCTTTCATTAGAGCATGAAACACCTTATCGCTCTGAGCATTTGGGAAAACAGCAATGTGCATGAGGCTCAGGGGAATCAGCACATCTCCCTCAGGAACAACAAGCTGACTGGCTGACACAGTGAACTTGGTTCCTGGAAGCAATGCCCAGTCTTTGAGGATGTCGACAATGGCATCAAATGCTGGCTTGGGTTCTTCCTGATCTTCTGTGACACTTACGGATTCATTGATAAAATGCCAAGCATTCTTAAGCCAAGATTCACTGGCAAAATTGTCTTTCCACTTTGTACAGCTTTTGGTCTTATATTCACGAGGCAACACAGAAGAGAGTAAGTCAGCAAAGCTGGAAATGTCAAACACTTTTGCAACTTTGCAGTTCAACAAAACGCTACTGTATTTCAAGTATAAGGTGTTCATAAACAAGTCTTTACGTGATGGAATTAATTCGTGGTATGTTGTTAGAAACTTGGGTCGTTTACCATCAAAAATCTGCAAAACACTGTCTAGTGTGATGAGCAGAGGCAGTCCTTCAACTTCAAACTCACTTTCTTCAGCATCTTTAAAACAGTAATCAACTAAAAGTTTTAAACTATGAAAAAGTTTTAGGTTAGTTTGCTGAAGACGGCAAGGCAGCTTCCCAATATGGCAATTAGTATCAGGAGAAGAGAAAGTCATTAAAAAGGACCTAACATCAGCAGGAGTCACATAGCTAACAGGAATGTCTGCATCTATGAGACAGTGGTAAAGATTGGCAGTTTCATCACAGTTATAAACCAAGTTGAACCCGATTTCTAAAAGTAGGTGCTTTAGCCTGTAGACATTCTCTGCAACTGTTTTTCGAGTTGTGATGTTATAATCTGCATTTTTAAGGTGCTGTAATTCATCCTGTAGTAAGTTATCAAAAAATGGTCTAGTTTTATTCAAAGTAGACATATTGATCCAAGTAATTATAACTGCAGAGTGCAAATCGGAACCATCAATATTTGGAGCACGAACAACAGGTAAAAGACGTTTCATGTCTTCATGAATGCAACTGTAAAGTGCTTTTACTAAGCAATATAAATCTGGCTGCAGATCAAGTCTGTTAACTGGAAAGAAGGACAGGAACTTCTTTAATGTGTCCTTTACAACATGAATGGGTGTGTTCTGTAAAACTGATAATGTTGGGTCAGAACCAGGGAAATACCGTTTTTTTAACTGGATTAGTAATTCAACATATGCAGGCGCTATTAATGCTGTCATTAAACTATTATTCCAGTCACTTCGAACACCAACCCCATTATCATCACGCCACAAGTTTCTTCTGGCTGAATCTAGAGCAAAGTGGCCGTTCACATGAAATGGCAGTCCTGTCTCCAAAGAGAGAGGCAGAAAGCAGAAGGCCCTGTGGGGCTTTTTATAGTTGTGAGTAATGCAGGCAGCTACTCCACCACGTGGGAAGAGAGTGATATCTTGGTTCTTGTGAGCCGATATAACACTCTTGGATACTTTGTCCATACTTGAAAATCCTGATCTATTGCAGATCAGCCATGTGGTCAGATTTCCTTCAGAATCCTCAGTATCCATAGTGTAGGTTATCTGTTGAACTGGTATGTCCTTGAGCTGCCTCTTTTTAGTAACACTATCAATTACAGATGCGTGGAACTGCTTCCTTTTCAATCGGTCTCCATCAGTGATCTTGCCTTTTACTGAATAGAGCACATTCAAACCTCCTGTGGCCTTATCTATTTCACAAATAGATATTTTTTCCATGTGATTGAGAAACATCAGAAGTTCTGCCCCATCAGAGCGCAATTTGTCCAAAAGATTCTGGACCATTCTGTCTGATGATGGAACTGAGGAAATTTCTGAAACTTGTGCCATTTCTGCATTACGCAGAGGAAATCTAAACATTGTACAATTGTCCAGTTTAAAGTGGTTTCCCAAGTAAAGATCCAGAACATCTGAGAACTGGGTTCTAAAGTCTGCATCCAAATCTCTAAACATACGTCCAGGACTAACTGATGTGGCTCCTGGTGCATATCTAGCATGGGGATCAAAAATACACAGGATATCATTGCCAGAAATAAAAGAAGGGCAGTCTGTAATGTGATACACAGAATTGAACCCGATTCCATATTGTCCCGTTTTGCAAGGATTTCCCTCTTTGGTGCCTTTCCCAAGATTCTGAATTCCTCTAACATCATCTTCTGTGAATGGCTGGTTGTTGTACACACACAGTGCTGGCCCCTGCAGTGGGGCCCATTTATCATCAAATATTCGGTCAACAGGATGCTGTCTAGGATCAAACACAAAGCAGATTTCCGTGGCCTTTGCATCATCAGCATTTTGAAGCAGCTCTTTCAGCATTTCCTTTTCTGAAGGGTAGGCATTGAGTATGCTCTTAATTCTGCTGGTCAGTTTTTCTTTCTGTCCAAATTCTGTGCCCAGAGCTGTGAAACAGACATTGGATGCATATCTTTCTAAGGCTTTATGTCTCTTTGGTATTGCTCCTAGTTTTACAGCTACTTCCCGGGGTATGTCAGCATGGCAATACTTAACAGTAGAATCCTTTACTTTTATCCAGGGACAGTCATTGTAGCATAATGACTTAGCAGGGAGAAGCAGGAGATTAGTGTCTGGCAGTAATATTTTGCCATAATTTTTCTCACAGAATTCTTGTCTCTTTTCTCTAATGAGACTCCAGATTCCTTCACTGACTATTCGTCGGCAAAGCTGAAAATTCTCTTCTGTTATTTGTTTTTTCCCTCTTTCTTGATTAATAGTCTCTAAAACTAGGGCAAAATCTTCAACTGTAAATGACTGCCGCACACCCACACTTTCAAAAAGTTCACGGAAATTATTTTTATACTTGTTAGGTAACTGATAAAGGTATGGTGCTGCTTCAAAATTCAAATGAAAAGAAACTTTTTCTGACTCAACATATACATTCTCAACCAGAATGAAACGAAATGGTTTTAGCTTTTCAATAATTGCTGCCTTGGCCATTTCATTCTGCATCATTGCTTCATGGAGATATTTGTAGCAAGCATTGGTGATATTTTCCTGATACAATGTAATGCCATCATCAACTGATTTTGCAACTTGCTTCAACTGGTTTATTACCAGATCAACTGTTGGCTTCTTTAGTAAACCCAAAAACTCCTTAACGGCCAATGACACTGAACCACAGCCTCTGAAGGAATGGGAATTTTCATTGAGAATTGGTTGCAAAAGACAGACTATATCTTGATGTTCAGCTGTGTAAAGGTCAGTTGCTGCAAACATGGTTTCAGGCTTAAAACTGTTCCCTTTCCATTCTAAAGAAAAACCTGCTGGCTTTGTTAGAAATGGGAGGAAGGGAATTGTTTGGTATTTTGCAGCAAAATCCTTTGCTCTAGGATCCCTTATTTTTAGCTTCTCATCAATAAGGCTTAGGAGAATACTGCTCCTTAGACAGGCAGCAGCATGGTCACTTTTATTAATCTCAGCTACTGACTCTGCACGCTCTAGCATGTCATCCCATAAAATATCGTCTTTTGCCATGCCTAACTGAACTAGCTTAATCAAAATAATAGGATTGAGGTAATCCTGTGTAGAGCCATAAGGGAACCTCCCATCTTTAGTATCAAATAGCTTTGCAACTCGTCCTTCGGGGTGGATCAATCTTGATGGCAAAACCAAAGGATGGCCCTCCAAGGAGCAAGGAACACATGGGGTAACACGAAGAATTCCTGAGAATTCATCAAGTTTTTCATTTAGGACAAAATTCATTAAAGGATCTCTCAGTTCTGCTTCAATTTCCTGAATATTAGGAAAAAAGACTTCTGAAAAAAACTGTTTCTCTGAAAATGTATTTTCAAGCAGTATCTGTTTGCAGCCAGCCTCTTCAAATCCTGCTTTTACTGAAGAAGGAAGCTCAACAGCGCAGAGGTTTTTGGAGCCTGTTTTCTTGAGGTACTTCAGAAATATCTTGAAGGCTGCTGAACCAACATCTTTCCTTTGAAGTATAGAGTCATCGAGAAATCTCACATTCTTCATGGAAACCCAAGTAGAACCATCAGAGAAGACTCTGGTCAACTCCTTCCCCTTCCCATGAGCTATATCTTCATAAAATCCTTGACAAATCACAGAGAAGTCATCATGAACTAGATCAGGATCAGGCCACACAGCATAGTATGTATAATCAGTCAGCTCACCACCAGTGGCGAGGTCCCGTAAGACACTGAGGGCTTGTAAGTAAGCTTTCACAATGACATGCCTCATGAATGTGGTATTCCATCGCCCTTTTGTATCTGTCTTCCAGATTTCTTTCCTATTTGAAGTAACAGCAAAGCACCCATTGATGTGAATTGGCAGCCCTGTTTTTATTCGTAGAGGTAAATAGCAAAACACCTCTCCTATGTGTGGTTTCACAGTCCACTTCTGCTCCTGGATTTCATGTAAAAGAACACCTACTGCCCCACAAGGAACCAGCCCTAGTCTTTTTCCACTTTCATTCAAGGAAAACTTGAGAGCCTCTCCTGTATCCATGCAGGTGCATATAAGCCAAGTGGTGCAATCTACCGTCTTTTGTGGCAACTCGTCTGATGGCTTTTTTGACTGGCCAGACTTAGCCATTTCAAAGAGAGTAGCTGGGTCATCATCTGGACCTCTAAACAGTGGTGACTGTAAGTCAGCAATCCTCCTAAACACATGGTGAAATTCTTCGACTGTGATCTGAAGAATGCAAGATGACTTTGGCACATCGGTGGGAAGCTTCTTGTTGCTGCTGCTACAAGTCTTCATGAGTTTAGCAGCTTCTTTTAAAACACTCAACACTGGTGCATTCAACGCTTTGGAGGGGCAGGCTTTTTTCTTAATGATGACTGTATCTTGTGCTAAGCTCGGGTTGGTTTCTTCTATCTTCAAGTATTTCAAATACATTGAGTTTACACTCTGAGTGAAAATGATAAGTCTGTGCCCACAAAGGCTAAATTCATCCACTAGGGAGTAAATGTCTGCAGTGTTATAACAGGTACTGCTAACTTCACTCACTTTTGCTTCCTGCTGTGTTCTAAAGGACAGCCGGAAAAGAGTTCCATTGTAGCTGTAAGGGGCTTCTACAGCCAAAGGTAACTGACAGCCAAATACATCTATAAATGGTTTGAACTGATTTGGAAATTTCCTAAGTCTTTTCTGCTGTTTACTCCAATTAATTTTGATTCCAGGATTAGATCTATCTTTTATGTGTTTACTGATATGATTTATGTTCGGATCAAACATAATCATAAATTCTCGACTCATAATGATGGGAATGTCAGTAATGTGGTACACCGAATTAAATCCAAGACCAAATTTCCCAACTTTGTCAACTTCTCCCCTTTTTAAAGATTCTCCTAACCTCGTTATGTTTATAAAATCTGAATCTGAGAATTCAGAATTGTTGAATGACCACAAAGCAGGTCCATGGCAAGCTGCCATCCCTGGGTCTAGGAGATTCTCTCTGATGTCCATATTTCTCCTCATATCAATCATGAAACTGCATTCTGTAGCATTTGCATCATCAGCATTTTGGAGCAGCTCTTTAAAAATATCTGACACAGAAGGGTACTCTTCCAAAATATTTTTGATCCTTACAGTAAGAGGCTCTCTTTGTCCTGACTGCTCAAACCCCATGTTTTCGGGGTTGATCAGTCTTGTACTAAGGCAGGGAACTTTTAGCCACTCTGCAGTTTTCATGGGTATGTCCTCATGTACCAAAATGATTGGTTCCACTGAATCTTCAAGTAAGTCATTGAGGTCATCAACTTTGATGTCACAATAACAGCACTCATGAATTGGCTTCATGACAAGTTTGGAAGGATTTTTGCTATGATAAATTGGAACTGGTGTATTAGGGCTTGCTGGAATCTGGTTGCTATACAGCCATCGCATAATATTCAACATAAGATGAAGATTTTGTTTACTTTCTTGTTCACTCAACTCCTGGTCACTTGTGAGATAAACCTTCTGAATGACCATGGAAATATGATCTGATGTCAACTCTTCTATTGAGCCACAGGCCTTAAACAGCTGGTGGAATTTTGCCATGGTTTTAGGCACATTATATAAATAAGGCTGAAGATCCAGATCGTGAATTGGTTTTATCACAGCCTGGGCAAGAGGACAAAAGTTTTTGCCAGTCCAAACCCATGGAAATTTCAAGGCTTTAAAAGAATCCTTCCCTTCATTCAGATGATCATGCATGAACCCATAAATTTCAAGCAAAATATGTTGGAACTGATAGTAATCTTCATCGCTGAAGGTTTTTGAAGTATACCAGTCAACAACAATTTTAAAGTGTTTTAAGACAGCACTGATGCTAGGCTTTGTGAAGATGCCTAGAGCCTTCTCCAAGTTTACATGGACACTTTCCACAAGAGGAAGTGAGGAGCCCACTAGAACTGCATGTGCTGCATCACACATATCTGGAGGTGCACAAAGATTACAGAGATCCCCTTTCCAGACTAAGGAACCTGGATAATTTGGAGGCCTTTCCTTGCAGGCTGGAACCCATTTTATTTTCTTCAATGCCATCTTCCCTTCAGAAGACTGTAGGAGTGTATGGTTCTTATTCAAGACTAGTAAGAGTGTTTTGGCTTTCTTCAGGAGAACAGCCTGATTCTGACAGGAACTGACTCGTAAAGCTTCAATTTTTTTTGCTACTTGCACAACATCTTTCTCTTTCAGGCTGGCTTCATTTTTTAAACCAATCTGTCTCAAAGAGTGAAGGATATCTGGTGAGGTAAAAATTGCAGGTGGGAAACAGGCTTCCTCTTCATTATAAAAGAGATCCCTTAGTACCTCTATATCAGGATCAAAGAGTTCACTGGCTGTTACCACACGCTCCTGTGACACAGGAATGAATTTTAATGGCATCAGCCAATCAAGCACATTTGGATTCTCATTTTTAAGAGAGGACAGATTCTCAAGGATCCACAGCATAAGATGTGTTACCTCTTCCTGTGCATAAAACGCATTTTCAATATCTTTTAAAACAAACTTTAAACAGCTTGTAGTCTTTAATTTTTCAATTTTCAGCATGTTTGCCAAACGAATGGTAGCTTCATCACTACTATCTATCACTGAAAGAGATAGTCGCAGGTCTGCTGGAAGTTTGGCAGTATGATCCAAAACTTTACATCCTTTTAATTTTGTGTAAGAGGAAACCCCTTGATCAGATGAGTGATTAATTCTTTTGAATATTGTCAATTCTTGAATTATTCTTTTCTCTTTTTCACTGGTATCAGTTAAGCTGGCCAGAAACTTCCTTAGAGCATCCTTGTGGGTTGGAAGTAATGATGCTATTTGGTTACATAACTTCTGCAGTGGTATCTTCTCCATTATCTGCAGAACAGCACTCGGTAGTGGTGAATGGATGTATTTTTTAACAAGTGGATGCTGAACAGAGGTATCTAACCTTTTCAGGACAATCCCCCCAAGTTTTTGTACAATATCTGCTAAGAATTCTGGAAGCTGAGCTTCAGTTTCATCATCTAAAATGACTACTGATGGGCTCCTGAGTCTAATGAGTTCCATACACGTCTGATCTTCATCCAGTATAGTTCTGGGAATAAGTGGCATCTCATCAAATAAGGTCAAATCCTCGGAAAAGTGTATATAAAGATTCTTCCAAACCATTTTAAGCCATGAAATGGACGGGTGATGTTTGTCTCCACTGAATGGATACCACTGAACCACCAACTCTCTGCCAGGCCAAAATGTATTCATTACTTCTTTAATAAGACGTGCAAATCGTTCTGGATTTAGAAGCTGCAGCTGAGTACATGGTCTTCCTGTAAACCACACACAGAAATGTTATGCACAATTCTACTTTAAATTCTTCTAGTCTCACAGTTAAGATGGCACTAGAAAGCTGTTTTAAGAAAATGCAAAAATTCAGTATAACTAAAGTAATTTTAAAATAATGATAGTCTATACAGAAAATAATACTTATAATATCCTCTAAAAGAAGTCATTTTCTCCACAAAGTGCTCATTTTAAGTAAATATAAAAATACATAAAATGTGTATTCAAAAGACTCTAGTGTTCTGGAGATGGAATCAACATGAAAAACAATGTTTAGCTGTCCACAAGTAAAAATACCAAACAAAATGCAGATAAAATTTACATATTTTTCATTGAATGGGTAAACACTGATAAGCAGACCCAATACAAATATCTTTGGGGGTTGTGTACTTTCGGCACCTCACCTGCATGACTGTGTAGGAAGAAGAGGAAGGCTCAAAGTCTGAGCAGAGACTGCAGTCTCCACTCAGAAGCTAACACTTTCTGAAACGCAGGTAGCAATGCCCTCATGGACTTTCCTGTGAGTCTCTAATCACATATGCAATTGGGTACCAGCTAATGTCTTAGAGCCTTGTACTCACTCATCTGGAAAGCAATGGGAGGAGGCTCTACCCACAGACTCTCCTATACACAGCACAAGCTACCTTTGGCCAAGCTTGCTATTTATTAAAGTGTGCTCTCTAGAACCAGGGATTTTGTAGAAATGCTTCAAGGCAAACAAACTGAACATGTGGGGTGTTCTGTAAGGGCAGATATTTCTTCCCACCAAAACGGCTCTATTTCTGAATGCTTGTGAACTAGGAGAGTAATAGAATGTCCCCCTTTGGTGGGGGGCAGTTGCTTATCTTAATAGATTGCCTAGAAATGAACATCCCTTTAAAGTGTATTTTATACGTCAGAGTATTTTTTATATTTAACATCAATAACAACAAAATAGAAAAGTATACCTGTAGGTATGTATTTGCCCATATAGGGAAGCAAAAGCATCTCAAAATCAATTATGTGAAAACTAACATTTATCTTTCCCCTATGTGCAAATGACTTCTAGACCCTTATAAGCAATTTTTGGAAACACTGTAACAAGAGGTATACCTCAGGCTCTTGGGGCTTTTGTATATAACTTTTTTTTTTTGAGAATGTCATATGTGAGGTGCTTCAGAGGCCTTCTAACGGAGGGCATGGAGATTCGTGTGTGAATATTAAAAGCTGACTGTCTTCAGTACAAAGCAGCTGGAACTCAGGACTTCAGACTGAAGACACTGTATTCATGTCATTCCCACCCTCCCCTCCCCCCACTCTAATACTTTTTAATCAAGGAAGGGCATCTTTGTTTCAAAGGCTTTACTCTCTACTCCAAAATTACTTCCATGCTATTTTCAAACCACTGACCTAGAAATCCCAGCAAAGACACGCTTTTGAAATTTTAGGACAGTGATAATACCCACATTCAGAGCATTTTCAGTTTCTATGTCATGTGACAGAATAATTAAAGTAATATTTTAAAAATTAAAATGTCAGCAATACAATCAATGTAGTTTCTTTGAGCTATGGAGTGAATTAAATTTAATTTTATAATAATGTTTCTTAAAGTGCTTACAGACTGGAATTAGCTATAACTGAATATCCAAGTCATAAGTAAAGCAAAGACATAATGTTAAAGATATAAAAATGTTGAAAATTCAAACTCAGAATACCCAGAAAGCAAAATCTTAAATATGTACCATGTATGTTCTATGCAAACTGCCATATCACATGCATTCTATAGATAATCCTGCCTAATATTCTGGCATAAAATTTGGCAATTTACAAAACATACTTACCTTTAGGAAAAATACTTGATATGAATGTGTAAATAAAATGTCAAGACACACACACCTCACAGATAGCATGCAACTAATGCGTCAGTCATGCTCAACTGGAGAAACAACAGAAGTAAAGGAGAGAGAAAATGTAGACAGGCACAATGCTAAGTGCGTTAGTTAATTCAAGCGGAAGTCCCAAGTTCCAGCTACTCTCCAATAAGACAGTTAGCTTTTGGGCCTGAAGAATAAATGTTCACACAGTGACCTCCATGCCCTCCACTAGAAGGCCTCTGAAACACTGCTATGAGGATGAGCAAAACAATTTGTGGGCATTTTAATAAATGACTTCCGGGCTTTGTGGCTTTCATAATTATCAGCAATGTCAAACACATCTAACTATGCTTCTGAAAAACTCTTCCTAGGGACAGCAAACTATTACTAGGTACATTCAACTTTAACTTAGGAAGAATTCTTGTGCATAAGTTTGGTTTGCCATAGATGAGTCCATCTCTTAGATACCGCAAACAATATCGATACAACTGGTCTCTACTCAGAGACTGTACTATTTTTGTTTCCATTTATTCACATGTCTGTTCCTTGCTGATCTGAATAAATACAACATGGTCAGAAGGCAGAAGTATCAATCAACATAAAAAGTCTCTTAACAACGATGATTTAGTTCCAAATGCTTTATGTAAACTCCTCCAGAGGTGCACTCTACTGGACAATACTAACTCAAGGCACTGGGTACATGGCAGTTCTTTTTGCTTTTCGGGTACACAGTGGCAACGGCAGCTTTGATAGCTGGTGAGTTCTAATAATGCACCACTGTATGGAAGATTCAAGTCCTTGTAAACACAGACGAACAGCAGATGTCCAATTAAATGATACACTCTTTATCAGTCATATCTTTAAGAGAAAAAAAAAGAATGAAGAAAAAGAAAAGACCAATATGGGGACTTGGGGGAAATAAAGGAAAAGGCAGCCTAGTACCTGCCAGTCAGGACTCCACCAGCACCCAAGTCTAGATGTGGTGCTGTAGGACTCTGGACCTTTCAGAAGCATCTTATTCTAGCTCTAATGGTGCACTGATTCCCAGAATGTCTGCACTGATACTCTGCCACTGACATCTTGCCTTTGGCCTTTGGTTGTTTTTCTTGTAATACTGGGCACTGACTACAAGGTCTCAGACAAGCTAGGCAAAACCCAATTCTCTTTTTACTTTACTTTTCATAGATTCTCACTAAGTTGCCCCAGGCTGGCCTTGAACCCACTTTGTAGTTCAGGTTGGCCTTGAACTTACAATCTTCTTGCCTTTGCCTCAGGAGCAGCTGGTATTACAGGCCTCTATTATCAGGCCTGGCTTGGACTTGAAAAGGAGATGCAGCAACAGAGATTCAGTAACCAAAATGGGACAGTCCCCATGGCAGGCATTAATAGGGTAGCTACACAGATCGAGACTTCGCTGCCTCTTCCACTATACTTTCCCAATACAAAGGCTATCGATAAAGCATCAGATACCTTTAATATAAAGTGAAGCCAATTTAATATTTATAAAAATTGTCACTCTAATAACGATTTAGTTTCTAAACTAATTATATGTGTATATGTATATATATGATTATATGTATGTGTATATATATCCTGCTTCAAAGGATATGTATAAAAACAATTTCTATAAATCAAATCTTACATCCTTTAAATTTCCAAGTAAAACATAAACTTGGGAAAATAATACAAAAATAATAATAAGGATATTTATTAAAGCAAAACAAAAAGAGTGGGCAATCAATAAATGACACAGCCACATTGTAAGATCATCTGACTGTCCCTAATGAAAGCAGACCAGCCACTTTCGTGCTCCTTGTAGCTAGACTGGGGCTTCCTATTCCCACCAGTCTGCACACTGGGCTACAACTGAAACAGTTCCCAGAATGTACCCCCTCCTTCATTTCTCCTCTAAGCATTTGTGTATAACACAAGTGCATTCATGCCATACTCTCCCATTTAAGCAGTGAAAATACAAATTTCACGTGTGTCTTTCATTTGAGACTAAATATTTATGAAATGAAGGTTTTCAAGTCATTTAAACATGTTTTTTTATCAATGTTTGCAATAACAAAGGCCTATATTAGTAGTTTCCTCTCTCCTTTAAGTTATTTCCAGCAGAAAAAAGAATGGTTGACATAATTTCTAGCTATTTAGGTTAAAAACAAAACGAAACAAAACAACAACACAGGTTTCAACAAACCAACAAATGACAATAAATCAATCAAGTTTCAAATGAACACAACATTCAGTCAGTGATCCTACCTGAGTATCCCCAGAGAAGCTGCTGTGCTAGAATATAATTAAATCCATTCTTAGAAGGGCCAAAATGTTCAATACTTCATAAGCTCACTACAGAAATTACTCTACATCTTAAGGCAATGCTGTCTGCAGAATTTCCACATAGCATTGTGCAAAGGAAATGGCAAAAACAAAGCTCTAAACAGTATACGCATTTAGAATTCAAGATCTATTCAGATGCAAATTAACCCTAAGTTTTCTAAGAACCAAGACTTGGTTCAGAAAGTAGTGAAGAAGGAGAGTGCATGTTTATAAGCACAAAACACACTGCGTTCACAGCTAGCTGCAAGCTAACCATGGGCTTTTCACAAGCTATCATCAAACAGTCAAAGGGCCTAGAGAAGAACTGAGAAAGGGAGAAATAGAATTTTTATAGGTACTTTAATATCTATACAAAGTAAATTTACACTTAATTCTCGGTTTAGGAGAAGGAAAGGGTGAATTTATCAAACAAATTCTACTGTTTGCTTATGATAACCACCAATAACCACAAAGTCCTAAGAATTGCTCCCGTGGACAACTAACCCTTCTATGCCTAAGGCAAGTCATTTATCCCATCAAGTATACCACTGCACCTCTGTGGAATGTTTGTGCACTGGGGTACCTTGGACTCAATTGCAAGGCTAGGACAGGGACTGTAAGTCTCATCAAAATAATTACCTCACTAGCAGCATTTGTCAGTCAGGCAATACTAAGTGTTAGATTGCTAGAAATAAACACCTAGACATGTCCTCAGACTCTGTATCTAATGAGGAAGGCAGATTAGATAAATGATTACAAGTAACTATACAAATGCAGGTGTGTGGTGCTGTGTTGTTCAGTGTTATTGAAGCATGCATAGACTGCATGAAACAAGAGATGAATGGGGGAAAAATCAAATGCCTGTACCTAATGGAGAAAAATAAATGTTCTTTAAATATGAAAATGATCAGGAAAAAACAAAACCAAGGAAGGATATGGGTAACAGCAATCACTGATTTAGCATTCCTGTGTACCAGGCATCTTTATAATGCCCAAAATAAAATAGAACCAGGTAATAAAGAAGCCTCATGGACAATGCCAAAGACTGTTTTTTGTTTTTGTTTAATTAGAAAAACAAGAAGCCTTTAAAAGATTTTTGATAGAAGGTACAAAGACAATGTTTTAGAAAAGTAAGTTCTCATAATGCTGTATAACTAGAGAGGTAAGAAAGGCTGCAAGAGATACCAAGGTTCTCTGCCTGCATTTCAGGGAGAGATGCAGTGGCCTGGATACAGGTGAAGGCAGGCTTAGAACACTCTTCCTAGCACACGATCCTTTTCCCCAACAAGTAATTATGGGTGTGGTAGGCCCAAACATCTCCACAAGTCTTCTGTCAAATACAGCTGTCTGTATGCCAGAGGCTAGCAATTAAAAGTTCAACATTTTCTGAAGATTTGTATATTGTACATACGAGGTCATCATCTTTTCAATAAATAGTGTACATCGTGATAAAGTTGTGTCAAAGTCATCATTGAAAACATGCTGCCCCTGAGACATGAAGGCTTAGTCTTTGCCCTGTGTGTGCCACACAGAATTCAAAACACCCTCCCTGATTTGCCACCCAAGTCGGCAGGCCCAGTCCATTCTCAGCAGTACCCACCGCATGAATGGCAGTGTTGATTCACATCCATATCCTATGCAGCTGTGATTTTTTTCATCTATTAACTCATTTCATTTGGCACAATGCTTGCTATACACAGGAAATTGAAACATTTAAGAACAACTCTTGAGTCACTAATTGTAACAGAGCATGTAAACTCATCTCATAAAAAAATATCTTGAAAATTAAGGAACATGTAAATAGGATCCATTGGGATCCTCCATTGGGGAATTTGTCTACTCAATTACTTTTTTGCTAGTTTTTTTTTTTCATCTAAAACCCATTTACTAGCAGAGTTTTCTAACTATTCACTTCTCACCTAATTTCTGATAATTATCCATTTACGCATGTAATTTAAACCTCAAATAATCTAATTTGCAAATAAAAATGAAAAAGAACAAAACTAGAACTGTGGCTCCAACTCTGCATTCCAAGTTATCTAAATAAAGCCTTTCATTTCCTTGAGCTTTTCGAGTGGAGATGATGACAAAGGTTCTGCTACCTAAGGGCTGTGGAGAGCAAACAACAGGAGATACTCATCATACACGATGCCTCTTACCTAGGGAAGGGAGGAGGAACCAAGACAAGGCCTTGGACTTGAAGCCCACTACCAAACCCACATAGCATCCAAAGCCAGACAGAGCTACAAGACCATTCCCCCCTGCTGCTACCCACAGACCTCTCCAGGGCCTGCAGAATCACATACTGTGTGGCTCAAAGGATACCTCCAGGACTCCTCTCCCATACTTGGGCAATAAAGAGAAGGCAAAGACTCCTCCACTAGGAAGCATTCTAGGAAGGCTAGGCCAGAACTTCACTCTGGAGTTCAGTGCTGGGTCTTCAATAATAAGACTCAGCCCCAGGCAGAAAACAGATGTCTCAGAGAGCCTTCCAAACACTGGGCAGAGATCTGTACAACAGGAGGACAGACTAACATTCCAGCCTTACAGCAGGACTTCTTCCCCAGCTATCTTTTATTTATCTATTAATATCTAGCTCATGAGTATCTCCCAAGCATTCTCTGTGGTTACTAGATGCTGAGAGAGTGGGGGATGGAATGTGTGGGATAGATAGAGGTTGGTCAATTAGTACTGTTACAGGTCAGATTAAGAAGTTCTGGGTACTACTGCACAGTAGGGTAACTAAAGATAATAATAATATATTGTATGCTTCAAAAAACGAGAAGATTCTCCATCAAGAAATGGATAGAGGGGTTAGGGATTTAGCTCAGTGGTAGAGTGCTTGCCTAGCAAGTCCAAGGCCCTGGGCCCTGGGTTCGGTCCTCAGCTCCAGGAAGAGGGGGGGTAAGGGAGCGGGGAGAAATGGATAGAAGGGAGGGAAGAATCCATGTTTAAATAGCTCAAAAGCAGTTCTTTTCAAATGCCCACCACCAGAGTCACAGCATGAGGTTCTCAATGACACCAGAATGATACTAGAATGGCTCCTGACACATCTTTTTTTTTTTTTTTTTTTTAAATTTTGGTTTTTCGGAGACAGGGTTTCTCTGTGTAGCTTTGCACCTTTCCTGGAACTCACTCTGTAGCCCAAGCTGGCCTCGAACTCACAGAGATCCGCCTGCCTCTGCCTCCGAGTGCTGGGATTAAAGGCGTGCGCCACCACCGCTGGAGATTTTTTTTTTTTTTTTTTTGAGCTGAGGATGGAACCCAGGGCCTTGCGCTTGATAGGCAAGCGCTCTACCACTGAGCTAAATCCCCAACCCTCCTGACACATCTTCACCTGAACAATTCTCCTAGGTTGAGTCATATGAACTCAGATTATATGCCTAAAATGAATGTTTTTAGAAGAAATCTTATAGAAACCATTTATAGTTTTATAAAGAGGGTTGTTTAAGAAAAGCACTAAATGGCTAAAATACCTCGGGTCTGGGCAGCTTCTTTTAAAGCAGCTAGAAGGTGAGGCTTCAAGTTCTCCAAAATAAGTCTTGCTTCAAGACCTGGGAAAAGGGACCTAGAACGTGAGAGGTGCACAGCAGTTACAATTCTAACAATCCTAAAGTTAAAAAAGTCCACCATATAATTTCAAGTCAGTAAAACATGCTATTTCATTTTACATGAATTACAGTATACACATTAAACTACGACATTATCTAGGCTTTGCTTTAAAATATGAGGGTATCATACACCATGTCAATTTAAAAACAGTCTAAATACCTAACAATAAAATAAATTTTAATCCATAAAATGTCAATATATAGCCTCAGCTATAAAAACTTAGTTGCTAAAGCCAAGTAGGATGATGTACATCTGAAACCCCAGCATTTGGGAAGCTGAAGCAAGAAAACTGCTTTCCAGGCTAGTCTGGGTTACACAACCACACCCTGTCTAAAAAATACAAAGAAACAGTTATTTCATATATTATTTTAATTAACATTTCATCACAATAATTCTACTAACTCATCTTACCTCAACTAGTAACATGTAGTAACTGTTTTCAGTTTTGTGACTGAGAAATAGCTACTAGAATAATTGGGTTTTTAGACAAGCTATTACTATGTTGTCTTGGGACTCCCAGGTTCAAGTGGTCCTCCTCAGGCTCCCAAACACCTGGGACTATAGACACAAGGCAATACACCCAGCTTCTATGCAATCTTTTAATTGACAAATGCCAGAATGCCTTTTCCTTTTATAATATAACATTTATCTTTTAACATCTCATGAAAAGCTCTCCTAACCACACAATCCACAGATACCTGATGGACCTGAAGGACTCTGTGGATGGGACAACCCCCCACTCCCTCGATCAACCAGTGTCTGAGCCACACTGTATCTACCTTGGGAACTCTTCTGAGGTGATGTAAACAACATCTTGATCAGAGACAGACGAGGAGAAGGGGACAAAAGCCCCACTTTGTAAAGGCAGCAGCTCGAGCCCAAGCAGCTCGCTGTAGGCTTGATCAGAAAGCACGAATTCTAGAAGATGAAGCTTCTCTTCAGCACTGCCCAGGTGTGCACACTTCCTCAGGACCTGCCGCACCCACGCAGGTGTCACCTTCCTCACAGGAGTCGCACTGGAGGTAGCAGAGGCTGCACTGAGCTGAAGAGCAGCAGCCAGGTTCCCTGGTACCTTGGCAATCTGCTTCCCTGAGCTCTGGAGGTAGTTGAGCACAGACTGTGTATATTCTAAACTTTCATCAAGTTCTGAGAAGTACACTTGCTCCAGCTTGACCCACTCACCACTAATTGAGTAAATCACAGCATGCTGCAACAGTTCACTAAACAGAGGCCCCAACACCGGCTGCCAGTGCGCCTTGACTTTGCTGGCCTCAGGCCAAAGTTTGTAGATGGCATCAACCGACAAGGGGAAATCAGAACTCTTCTCTGTCTCCAGGCGTTTTATTGCATCTAGGATCAGAGTAGCATAAGCTTTGGGAACAACATTCACAATAAGGAATTCATTCCACAAGGCTGCGGGGTCTCTCCACTGGTCCAGCTCTCTCCATTTTATGCTCCTACGGTTGTCAGTCAGGCCAAAGAAGCCACTGATATGGACTGGAAGCCCTGTTCTGCTTTCCTCGCCAGGAGGCAAAGGAAGAAAACAAAATGCTTTTCCTGAGAAATCAGATATCGCTCCATTTTCTTCATCATCCCTGCCTGATAAAGACATCGCTAATCCAATGATTGGCACAAATTTCAATTCATCAGCCAAAGAATCCAGTTTACTACTCATGCCTCGCCCACCCACACTGTTACACACCAACCAAGACGTCTTCTGGGCATCCTTTGTACTCTCATCCTCTAGAACTATGTTTATATGATATGTTACACAGGTGACACTGTTGCTCGGGATCTTTTTACAATAGTTGCTTATGGCCGTTCCCAGAATCTTGATCGAATTTGGCCGTTCGTGTTTCAGGGTCTTATTCTCACTGGCAGTCACTCTAAATACCAGTTTTTCTGTCCCATCAGCCTCTCGGACATGTAAAGATACAGCCTGCACACTCTTCAGGAAGAGCAGCACTGTGTCTGCATCTGCCCTGAAAGAGTCAAACAACTCCAGAACCTTCTGCTTAGTGTAGAGATTGCTGCTAAGCTGAGAAGGCTGTAAGCGAAGAGGGAAACGGAAAAATGTCCCTGGAAAGCTGCCATTTGTAAATGTTTCCTTGGTGCTTCCAAAAACGCCAATGAAGGGTGCAAATTGATCTGGAAGCTCATTCATTTCTTTGCTGTCCTCTTTGAGATTCCAACATTGGCCTGATTCATGGGGGCCGAAAAGTGTTTGATGAGGATCTAGCATTCCTATCTGGTCACCACTAAAGATACAAGGAACATCTGTAAAAATGAAAACAAAGGCATAACCAACTCAGAAATCCAATGAACAATTATAATTACAGCCATAATTAAATTGTAACTATCATCAAAATATTACATAAGAAATAGTATGACACATAAAATTCTTCAAAAATAAGTGACTTAATACTTTGAAAGTGAGGCATAATGGTTTCTGGTTTGAGCCAATCTAATAAGAGCCAGTTATAGAAACTTCCATGATTTCTGTGAAAATCTGTGCTGTATCTTTAAATACTCATCCAGTGGAAGGTACAAACACTACTTAGATATTTATACTCAGTGCTCCACTGCCACATAACTCAACAAGCACAGACCCCAGAGTGAGTGAGAAATGAACTTTCCTGGGGAAGGACTCACAAGGTATACAGCTACAGTTCTTAAAATCCGCACCCTATCGCATGGCCTCTAGACTGATGTCAACTGCTTCTTCTGTTCCTTAACTAAAGACAGTGATATTTCAACCCTGGCAGAACTAGAAGTGTCAGATTTATTATTCGAAAGAAACTTTATCCATGGTACTACTTAAAGGACTTCCTATGGGTAATTCTGATGTGTTTTGTCTCCCATGCAGACTTTAGCCCCTAATCTTCATGCTCAATGTAACTCCAGTAAAGTCTGTCACCTCTTTAATATCTGTAGTTGTCAAATGCAAGTTCAATTGTGACTATCACCAACTCCTAAATTCTTATGTATCTTAAGTAGCAAATGTATTTTATATCCATTAAATCCATCAACAGTACAATCTAGGATCTGTTTGTCCCTAGTCCCTTTACACGATGCCACATACCCATACTGAAATCAGATCAGAGAGACTCCTGATAGTGTAAAAGCATGACCTATGGTTTTCTCAAATCTTCAGATTGCAAAGGAGCCTTCCAGCAAATGGTCCACATCAATGTGCTCACTGACAACTAGGGGACAAAATAACACTGAGGTGCACACACAGGACAATTGACTGCTCTAAATTCCTGCACAACAGTCTACACTTGTGCAATCCTCAACTGTGCTTCAACATTTATAAACCATCACTTGGAGCTCTGAAGGTGAACTCCCAAAAGGGGAATACATAAATACAACATTAAGATTTGTGTAGGGGGCTAGGGAATAAAAAAAAAATAAAATAAAAGATTTATGTGCAGCATCTACATTTTAGTATATAACAATATAATTTTAATATGTAGTATATTGATGTAATACAGTAGATTTACTAAAATTTATCTATAGTTTAACTGAGTTTACTCCCCACTTGCCCACAGCCAATACTGCACCTGTTATATGGTAGACAGAATTAAACCCAATTCCAAATCTTCCAACCTTCAAAGGATCATCTTTTTTCCTGCTTCTTGCTATTTCTTGAATGCCATGCCAATCCTCTGGGGTGAAAACCGCATTGTTGTACACATAGAGAGCTGACCCTGGGTATTGAAATGCACAGGCAGATACTCAGCAAGAAGTATGGTCAGCTCTGTCTTAAGAGCTTCATCCATACCAAAACAAAAAACAAAACAAAAAAACACAACAAAATAAATAACAACAACAACTTATTTGAGGAGAAAATAGAGACAAGTAAGTCCAGTGACTAAATTTTGCATTATTATTCCAATTGTTTTCACAATAAAAATAAAAACAAACTTGGTAAAAGCTAACAACCAGAGAAATATATTGTTTGTCAAAAATCCTGAAAGAAGAAATTAAGAGAATTACAGAACTTAAATACCAAAAAATACAGATCAAACAAGGATATTATCACAGGGTACCTACCACACTCTGTTTAAACTCTTCCAAATAGCATATTTAAATTATTCTTTGTAGAGGGAATTTCTTGACAATGTGTGCAGGGTACCTCAGACTGAGAATTGTTATGTGCTGTTTGTGCTCCCCAAGAAGCTGGCTCTGGGATCAGTGCTGCCCCTTCCATTTTAGACCCAACAATGCCTCTTGTGAGGATGGTCTGAGGCCCCCTAACTCTCTGACAGGGTGGGATAAGAACAGCAAAATAGAGTAAAAACGCTGTGTCCTGGAGAAGAGCTGGAAGGCAAATGTTTCTAACCAATGCTACTACCGTTTACCCCTTATATAAAAAAGGTTTGAAGTGGGAAAGAGAAGCCAGTTCCACTGTGAAAAGCTCATCCATGGAGAGAGCGCTCAGTGGGGAATTCCAGTCTGACTGTCTCAACTTCCCTAGTCATTTTCTGTTGGATGCTGTGTCCAGTTTGATGATGTCAGCTCCAGCAGTTGCTATTTGTTCTTTTACTTGGACACCTATCCTGAGGGGAGACTCTGCTTTGCCTGGGACTCTCTGTTGGGAACTCCAGCTGGCTGCCCTAAAGAAGCTTCCTCAGTGGATTTCTGCTGGATGTTTTCAGTAAGCGACCTGGTATTTTGCTGTCTGTCTGTCTGTCTGTCTATCTATCTATCATCATTTATTCTTTTACTTTTTTATATACACTGAATAAATTCATCCATTTAAAATTGAAAGTATGGCAAGCATAGATCATGTTCTAAGACGTATAGAACAATGTACTAAGGAAACCTACAACCGAAAGAGATTTTGTCACTGTATTTTTCATAAAGTAGAAATTAATCCCTTACTAATGTTAATAATCATCTTGTACATATTTGGGTTGTATATTTTTATTTTGCTTTACTTGATTTCTATTCATGGCACTGATGGTGTAATTTAACAAGTCACGAATGTGGTAAATATTTAAATAAATTATTTTGGAATTATAATGCTATCTCCAAAGTGGTTTATTTAACAATATATTGTATGTACAAAATAGAAATCATAATTCAGAAATCCTAACATTCTCTAAATAGAGGCAACTATATCAACTCATTATTCTTTAAATATGATCAATGTTTTCCTTTGAAAAATTGCTTAGGAATAACACAGACACAATTAAGCACAGACTCTATATACATACCCTTGGACCTGTGAAACCTCCATGTTAATGAACTATATGGAGATTCCCAATACCCAAAGAACATCTCCTTATGCTTCTTTAAATATGGGATGTTGGCCTGGTCTTTTTTTCTTAATTAGTGCAACTGCTATCTTTATAGTAGTCAAAGTCAGAACATGAAATTGGTCAAGGCTGAAAAGGCTATTCTGAAAAGGACAAGCAAACAGCTGTGAAAAAGTACTCTGGAGTCAAGGGAGTCTGGTGTCACCAGATTCACTGTTACCAATTATAGCCACAGGCTCAGCGTCTTCCATCTATACTGAGATAAGAGCTTTATCTCCCCACAGAGGAATGCTAAGGATCCACTGTGGCATTAATAAAGGCTCACCACAGCACACACCATAAGAAGAGCCCTTAAATTATTAGCTATTTCTATTATGACACAGTAAGTCTTCAATATAATATCAATCTTTGTTATATCATATGTATATGCAAAAATAGCAATGTGATTTGTTATTATCTAACAGCTAACCACAGCTCATTTAAAATGGTATATGCTAAATACTGTATGGTTCTGCCTGCTCCCTCTTCACTAAAATACCAGATACAGAAGGAAAGATCACAGAACAGGCCCAGGATGACCTTCTTGCCAGAATCTAGAAAGAACTATATAGCTTTAAGATCTATAGAAGCGAATTAAGAAGTTCTCAGTTACCAGTACTCCCTCCTAGAATCAACAGGAAAGATAAGAGCTCCTCAGCTAGGGGTAGGACTTCCTGACCACCGCCCCTCTCTATCCTGGAACACCATCAGGCTTGAGCTTGAACATGCAGTCATGGCTGTTGTCAGTTCATATATGAATGCCTGTTGTGTCCAAAAACACTGTTTTACTGTCTCTGGTTCTTACAATCTTCCTACCTCCATAGGAGGTGCAGCTTTAGAAAAGTACTGGAGGAACCAGACTTGTTAAAACAAACGGGCCATTTTCTTCAAAGGAAGATGATGACTGATGCCTGGTCACTTGGAAAGCTGGACTGGATGCTGTTCTATGGAGCCAGTCTTCCTGAGTCCCCCAGATCCTGAGCACTGTTCAGGCCCTTATCTTGAGCTTACTCTCAGTGAGTAGAACCCATCCTTAAGAACGAGGTTCCATGTACTCTGTGTCCTCCACCAACAGAGTCTATCCTTATGCTTATTACAAATGCTTCCTCCTTAGGCCCTTGGCCTGAGCTCTATCAGTCAACAGACCTTTCTTATTCTACAGGTCGCAGTTGCTTTGCTACTTTGCTAGGAGTTTCTATGTAGCTATATCTAAAGCTTTGTTGTGATCATTGTCACGTGGAAACTTTTTTCCCAAAGCTTTACTGTTTAAGAGAAATAAAGCCTAAAGTCAGACTCTGAAAGTTCTGACCCATTGCTTAGGAAGGGGGTGCTGGCTCAAGTTTCATTCTCCACCTTGGGTGGATCATTTCCTTCCCAGCCATGACACTTACAGGGTCCCCAACTCCACCGACTCTTCTGAGATGACCCCTGAGCCATGGAAGGAAGGTGTGTGACTGTTTAAATCTTTTGGTGGCGGTTGTGGTGGTGGGATGTAGAAATAGTAAGTGAAGCTCTAAGCTCTGGCTGACCTGGAACTCACTATACAGATCAGGCTGGCCTTGAACTCACAGAAATCCACCTGCTTCTACCTCTTGAGTGTTGGGACTAAAAGTGTGCATCATTACACCCAGCTATTTCAATATTTTTTTAATTAAGATGGGAAGCAAAAAAAACTTAAGACATGTGGCAGAATTTTGAAGCAAAATTCCTCTAGGATCTCTACATTCTCACTGGCACAGTACCCAGGACAGTGAAAATAGAATGCCCCTGGCATACACATAACCACCACCACATCTAGGACCCTGTTCTCTCTCAGAATAACTATAAGAAAAACTGCCCTTTCTGTCACTAGTTTGTGGGCAGGGTGGATATGGAGATCATGCCCAGTGTGCCCCTGCCTGTGGACGGTGCAATGGAGAGGGCTGTGTAGGACCAGGACTTGGCCTGCAGTCCCCTGAATGCAAATTGAACAGCAATCTAGGAGGCTACATTAAATAATAAAATTAGAACCAAGAAACTCCAAGTTAATCCTCTCGCCACTGAATGACCAGCCTCTGGGGACTGCACTAGTCAGCAAGGTGGCAGGACTCAGAACCAGGGTGCAAGCCTCCCGATATAACATCATACACATCTCCTTTTACAGATGAAAAGAAAGTACCACAGTCAAGTCTGAAATCTGGTATCAGAATGACTGTAGTCATTACAATAAATGCTAAATATTCAATTAACAACAATGATGATTACCTCAACAAAACATCATACTGACTTAAACTTCTCTAAGAAAATGAGTTAAAACTTCTTAATGCATTAAGTATTCACAATCATCCATCAATTTCAGAGCTGAGCTGAGTAAGTTATGTACATACTTTTCTACATGTCAGGGTGCAAGCAAGCTAGCAAGTCTATGGGTGATGTTCTCTTATTACTTTCCCTCTCAACCCCTCTTTTCTCCTCCTATTAAGTCTGTGTCCCGACCCACAGCAGAAGGGCAGCCCTGAAGGAGAAAGCAACA
>CABHPH010131242.1:2532-23751 GCA_902168325.1 Peromyscus nudipes
TTCCTGTTGTGTAAACCCACTGTGTGCCACCCGTTCCTGTTGTGTAAACCCACTGTGTGCCACCCTTTCTTTTTCTGTAAACCCACTGTGTGCCACCCGTTCCTGTTGTGTAAACCCACTGTGTGCCACCCTTTCTTTTTCTGTAAACCCACTATGCACCACACTTTCCTTTTGTGTCTGAAGGCATGGGAAGCGGAAGCCTCAGTGTGAAAACACAGCTGTCCTCTTCAGGACAGACACTGCTCTCTGAACCTGCTCTTCCAACAGCGACACCTCTCCCATTCCTGAAGGAGTGGCTGTCACAGGAGGAGGCTGCCCCTTAAAACAGGATAAACTAGCCGGATGATCCCATCAGAAGCCACGATACTCCAGCTAATAAGGTGGGGACCACAGCCTTGTGTAAGCACTCCATCTTCATCGTATGCAGGGTCTGCGAACCCATCACTAACATTTGAAAAAATGGCACGTCTGTGTTTACTGTGGGAGAGAGGGTGCAGGGGTGCCAGTGCATGTGTGGGGGTCAGAGGACAACCTGCAGGAGTTGGTTCTTTCTTTCCTTCCACCTCGTGGGTCCCAGGGACTGAGCTCACGCTTGTAGGGCATGGCGGCAAGGCCTTCACCCGCTGACCTATCTCATAGGCTGCCCTTTGCAGAGATGCAGAAACACTGGGCCCTGGGGTCCCTCCATGAGGTCTCTCCACCCTCTAAACTGCCTCCCTCCTACTGATGAAATTGGACTGTGGGGGGTCCTCAGTCTGCTGGGCCCAGTTTCCTGGGACCAATCAATGAATAAGGATTCACTGTCCTAGGAGCCTCATAAAAAGTCTCGTAATGTGGAGGATTTCTCTGGTAACATGCAATAGCTACTCCCTCACATCGCTCCTCTGCTCTGACCACCCTGGACACAGCTCAGCCTCACAGTGGGGCTGGACAACCTGGCTCCGAGCCAAGGATCTCCAGCCTAACACTGCCATTACCTGGCTGGAAGCCACGTGCTGCACTATGGGGCCAGAGATAGCTCTAACAAGAGACATTAGAGCCAGGATGTCTCATTAGCTGAACAGAAGTTAAGGGACAGTACCTGGGAGGGCATAGTACCACTGTCAAACCAAAGCCGACCGGAGATGCCACACTCAGACTGTGAGAAGCATGAATGATGGAGTTCCAAGGGCACAGAGGCAGCACCTGCTGTCACAGGCCAGAGAGGTGTGGGCATGCTTGTTTTTGCCTATTCCACACACCTTCCTCCAGAGCATAGAGCCATCTTATCATTGCCACTACTACCCACTACCCAAGTGCTTAATCCATAAGGGCTATTATCCCCAGCCTCCAACGCCAAGAGCCAGGTGGAGTAGGCATGGTCAGCCTCTATGACCCAGGATTAGTCTGGGAGTCCGGGAGAGCCTCTCTTTGCAGTGGGAGTGGGCCTGCCTGGGAACTATGTCAACACAAGGAGCAAGAGCTAAGAGCCCCATCCATGTTTCCAATGACATCACCTGTGTACTCAGGCCAGCTGTGCCCAGCCAACAGCTGGGTTTGTATTAGGAATGCTGACATGTGTCCCTTTTGACTGAAGAGACTCTAAAATGAGGTCCTGTCTAGAATGTAGGGTCCACTGTATGAACTGGAAGACTAGGTGTAAGGGTAGGGAAAACCCTTGCTTTGCTGGGAAGAGGTTGTGTGATCTTGGGCTAGCCTCACCACCTCTCTGAGTTTCCACTGATGTGGGAATGAAATTTCCTCACAGTGACCACCTGAGGCACTTGGACATTATTTGACATTGGTGCTCACAGATGTCAGGAAAGAAAAAAAAAAAACAGACTGAAGGAAATCTTGTCACAAGGACTACAGTGTCCATACAGCCTAAGAATAGCTTAGAAGAGCAAAGGGGCCACCAGAGATTCTGAATCAAGGGAAAGCTGCCAGGGAAACCCTTCCTCCAGAGCCCCAGCCACTGGCATGGAGCCAGTGAGCTCTAGGCAGTTTCCTGCCCATCATCTGTCCTAACACTGCTCTTAGGAGATTTTCCAAGGTCCAAGACAGCACAGCCCCTCCATGGTTGAAGTGGTTAATAATGTTAAAATGCACAGTGTGTGGCCAGACATCACTCTCTTCCAAAGGTACCCTCATTAAAGCCAAATAATACTAACTAAAGAAACACCACAGCTTCAAATAATGAAGGGGAGTCCAGATTTACTGCCCACCTTAATATAGACGGAGCGAACTGCTACCCTGAGTAACAGGCAATGCAGACCAGTAACCCTACAAGACAGGCAATGAGCTGACCTCCAAGCATCCTGGATCACTGCCAGGAGGGTGTCAAGTTGCAGGGCAAAGGGAGGACCCAGAGCCCAGGCACTTCTGTGCTAAAAGGAGGGTAGGAATTTAAAGGAAGTTGGAAAGTATGGGGCCCAGAGAAAAGCAATTTACTAAATAGGAGAGTTTACAGTATGCTAAGGTTAGTTCATTATTAAAGGAAGAGTTTTAATACCTTTGGTGTGACTGGGCCTGTGTGATTATCCATGCCACAGCAGTCACTGCAAGGTGACATCCATGGCCTTCCCCATCGCTCACCACTTACACCACACCTTCCAGGCTCCAGCTGCGTCACAGTAAACACTCCATACAAGTGGGCCATTTCTACCTTCTATATTGTATTTTCACTGGACCTCTCCTTGGTCCAGTGTGCTTGACTATACAGATCCTGTTCTAGTTTCCTCTCTGTTGCTGTGATATAAACACTCAGTCCAAGAGCAACTTAGAGGTTGCACTTCCAGGTCAAAGTTCAATGAGAGTGGTCAAGGCAGGAACTCAAACAGGAGTCTGAAGTAGAAACAATGGAAGAATTCAGATAGCTGGCTTACTCTCTGGCTCACTCACGGGCTCATGTTCAACTAGCTTTTTTACACAGCCCAGGACTACTCTGTTTAGGGAAAGATGCTCCCCACAGTGGGCTGAACTCTCCTACATTAACCAACAACTGAGACCATCCCCTGTAGATATGTCCATGGGCCAGTCTGATCTGAGCAACTCCCCAAAGGAGATTCCCTTCTTGGGTGACTCTGGGCTGCGTCAAGTTGAGAGTTTAAGCTAACTAGGACAGATTCCCACCACTATATGGCACATGCCTACAGTATTCAGTACACCCCGTACAGGTGTGTGGCCCAGTAGCAGCAGGCTATTGCAGAGAGCCCATGAGTGTAACAGGCTGGATCTTCTAGGTTCTCATAAGCACATGCAATAGTGTCCACACAACAAAATCCTCTAACAAATATCTCAGAAGTTATTTGCATCATTAAGTGGTACATAACTGAGCAAGATGATGAATCCGTGTTGCTTTATTATAGCAACTCAGTTTGTTGATCTGTTAGAGCAGCTACGGAAAACTAACACAACCCCAGCAAGAAAGCACAAAAGACAGATGTCCAAACACCCAGCAGCAAACAGAGAGATGCACACAATCTGTCAATCAAAATTTATTAAGCCCAAAAGAAGTAGAAAAATCAATCAACAGGAACAGATGCAAAAATGTCAAAAATGTCCAGAAATGAAAGGCTTTAAATATATTAAAATGGCTATCATAAATACACCTCCATGTTACAGAGACACAAGAGAATAAAAAAATAAAAAAAAACCATACTTTCAGGGATGGGAAGTCCAATCCTGGGAGACAAACAACACAGTGGGTAGAACTATGGACAGCTAAGACAAGAAAGAAGAGTGGACTAGCAACTTTGGGATGCTTCAAAGGACCCTGTGAACAAACAATAAAGCTCAGAAGGAAAGCAGATGGGAAAAGGAACCCGGGCATCAGTGAGCTGGAGGACAGCCTTAAAAGCCTAGGAGACATGCAATTAGAGTACCCCAAAATGGGGTGTTTGAAAAGTAATGGCCTAAAGTTTTCCAATTTAGTGCAAACTATAAACCCTGAAGACCCAGAAAAATCAATGATTCCCAAGTCGAAGAAACAACCAGTCTCAGGTACATAAACATCAAACTGCTTAAAATGAGAGCTGAAGAGAAAAATCTTCCTAAGTCATCAGAAATTTGTTTCAAGACTTCAAATAATGAGCAGCCAAGATGAAGAGTGTAGCCACCTTCTTATCAGAAAACGGTTTCGCCAGGGGACAGTGAAGCCCACCTCCAAAGTACTAGAAGGAAAAGCATCAACCTAGAATCCTACAGTTGGCAAAAATATCAATTAAAAACAAAAGCAAAATACAGAAGCACCAAGCTCAACAGGTTTAGCAGCAGCTGACCAGGACCAGAAGAGCAGGGCTCTCTGGTAATAGCAACCAGGGCACCCCAAATACTAGTAGGAGGGGACTGATGGCTTAAACCACACAGGCCCTTACAAGAGAATGCTGCTTATGAACACAGAAGCAAAGCAGAGGCAGATTTATCGGGGCTACCACAGAACAACCTTGCAACACCCTATTAAGAAAGAAAAGCCATGCTATAAAACAGTATGAGTGGAACACATCTGTGCTTGTGAATGTATTAGGAAGCCCGAGTGGGGCACACCTGCTGTCAGGGACACTGGCCTGTCAGCCCTGCTAACCACAGGGCTGGAGAGAAGAGGCCCAGGTAGGGGTCCTTTCCAGTTGACTCCTTTAACTTCTGTGTCGTTTGAACTGTTTTCAAAGACAGTGTGTCCATACGACCTTGAGTTTACAATTGAAAGGGGGTGACAGGTCAGTCTGTAAACCATTCTCTGTGCAAGCACAAGGACCTGAGTTCAGATCCCCAGAACCCCTGTAAAAGCTAGGCTTAGGTAATACCAGTGATGTGGCTCAGCAGGTTAAAGTACTCGCTGTCAAGCCTGAGGACTATCTGTGTTCAGATAGTCTTGGTCTACCCTCAGGACCTAGACGGCAGAAAGAAAGAACTGACTCCCACAGACTGTCCCCTGACTTCATCACAGGTGCCGTTTCTAGCATGCAAACACACATACACACAGCTAAGTTAAATGTAATATATACACAATATAAATATTAATATATTTATAGAATGTAGTGTGTGTGTGTGTGTGTGTGTGTGTGTGTGTATAAAGTCTGAAACAGTAGAGTATGTCTGTAACCCAAATGCTGGGGAAGTGGAGGCAGGAGGATCCCCGGGCCTTCTTGGCCAGGTAGCAGTCTAGCTGAGTCAGCAATGAGATTCAAGGAGAGACCCTGTGTCAAAAAATGAAGTGTAGAATGGTTGATGAAGTTGACCTCTGGCCTCCATGTACAAATGCAAACACACACAGAGAAAGAGACAGACAGACAGACAAAGACAGATGGACAAGACACAAACACACACCAAGAAGTCCTTGGCACACAACTCAAGTCAAGCTGAGCGTGAACTATTTCTTCAGTCCAGTGATGTTAGTACTTCACCAACCGAGTACACAAAAGCTTCTGCTGCCTTGATCTCTCTAACCACCCTCTGCTTCAGTCTATCTGCTCCAGCCCTGGATAACGATAAGAAAAAGCCTCCCCGCTGTCTGGGAAGGTGTCTGACGTGACTGTACTTGGGGTGTAGGAAGCTGCAGACAGAAAAAACACTGAAGGGACCCTCCATCAATGCACCAAGCAAGAGCTGGGTCTCCAGTCAAGGCAGCCGGAAACTGGGAAAACTCAAGATATCCATCAGAAGGGGACTAACACACACTGTGGCATGGGCTAAGACTCCCTTCTCTGAAATGCTTGGCACCAGAAGTGTTAAGGGCCCCAGAGTTTGGGATATCTATGTAAACTTTACTGGCTGGGTCTCCCTAATATGTGAATCCCCAAAGCATTCCAAAATCCAAAACTGTCATCACTCAAAGGTTTCAGATCTGAGTATATCTCAGATGTCAGGACTTTAAGATGCTCAACATGTAGCACTTCACAGAAGGACATGGCAGAGCACTAAATAAAAATGCCACGGGGCAAGTGTGTCGAGGGCTGCACGGGTCAAATGTGGTAGTTTCGCTCCATCACATATGGGTGAACCTCAAAAAAATCCCGGCTGGGAGACCTTTAAAGAAACAGAGACCCCCAACTAAGACATCTCATCTTAAGATAAAACAACAGTGCTTACTTCTAAGAAGATGTATAAACACACAGGGCGAACCCGTTGCAGCTAGGTGAGGGGTGTAGAGCAGGTGCAGAGGCATTGAGATTAGAAACTGAAGCAAGTAAGAAAGGTCTGCACACAAGCCAAAAGGCTGAGGTTACCCTGCCACACCAGGGCTTCAAAGAGGCAGAAAGCGTGCAGGCACGCCCTCCCCCTGCACCGGGTACTTTCTGTACATTGCCTCAAGATGCTCGGCTCATTCTCTTCTGGGTTCACTGATGGAGACCCATTTCAGTCTACAAAGCAGAAACTAAGATGCAGACAGGTTCACCAATTCTCCCGGAGTGGCAGAAAGAGGAGCAGAGGCAAGGATGGGTGACTGTGGAGCCTGTGGCCTTCCCCCAGCTCATCAGCCTCTGACTCTATTCCCCCTGTTCACAGTGAGAAAATGGAAGTCTCACAAGAAGTCAGGATGAGAGGTTTACAGCATCTCGGGACACCTTTTCCTGCATCTGAAAAAACAGGGGTATGTCGGCAGAAGGGTGGACAGCGCATACTGCATGACCAAGAACTCCCAAGCAGTGTCCCCTGACTATGGCACACAGGGTACCACGGCCCAAGTCACACTTGGAACTGCAGAGAAGAAAACCAAACAGATTCTGTGGAGGATGAGGGGCCAAGGGAGAAGCTGGAAAGAAAACAAAACTTCCTCCCTTCCAGGTTTGTGATGGAGCCATGGGAACTTTTCAGTCTCTTTAGCCTTGGTCCACAATGTTGAAGACCTCGGGAGGACCTGTACCTCAGCTGGCACCTGCCACTTGGCCAGAATGAAGTCTCTGACCAGGAAACAAGAGCTAAAGCTTGACTCTGTGGTTCGTCCTGTTCTGGAGAAGCTGGTGAAGCCCTGGCACCGGGCGCTGATGGATCAGCTAATGTCTCATTCAAGTTGTCAGCGTTTTGTTAGCGCCAATTCAGTGGGTAATTAAGAAAGAAGTTGGGACCAGATGGGGAAACAGATGCTAGCTTGGCCGTGAGCGGCTCCCCGCACATGTAAGAAAACAGCGGCCAACCAGCCCGGCGGCAGGGGACAAATAGAGGGGCCACAGCAACTGCTGCTGGGGAGGAGAGGCCCATTTCAAAGAAGAAGAAACTGAGGCCTCGAGAGGCAAGAGAACCTAAGGACCACGGAAAGATGCAGGTGAACAGGGATGCAGAGACTGGAGCTGGACAAAGGCATGAGTGATTCTGACCTGGGAGGGAGCTGGAGATGAGGGTAGCCACCAAGGGGGAAATGGGGATCTTCAGAAACCAGTGAATTAGGAAGGGTCATGCATGACACATGACTGTGGGGACAGGGCCAGGAGGCAGGACCTGTGTCTCAGCCTCCACACTGTCACTGCCTTGCTCTCTCCCCTCCTCCACACCTCAGTTTATTGGTGTGAAATGGAGGAAGGAATCCCTGCCCAGCCCACTCAGAGCAGAGCTGAAGTGAAATACAGAGCACTCATTTGGGGGTTGAAAATACAGAATTAGCATGGAGTCTGGGATCCCATTTCTAGGTATCAACCCAACGGAATCGAAGGCAGGATCTCAAAGAGCTCTCTACGTACTCTGTTCATAGAGGCCCAAAGGAGGGAGCAATGCCAACGTCCACGGAGGGAAGGACAGACAGACAGGCATGGCATGGCCATACAACGGAGCAGTATTCCGTCTTTTTAACAGAGCTCTTGTCATAGGCCTGTGGGAGTCCAGCTCCCACCTTTAGAAGGGTCCTTAGGTGGAGGAGAGAGGATTAAGAAAATATCAGCTAGAAAGACCTAGACGACGACGAGGAGAAAGACAGAAACACAGGACAGCTTCGGGAGGGCAAACAGGAAAAGAGCAAAAGCTTCTTTCTTCCACCTCCATCATGCAGGCTACCACTAGAAGGTGTGGCCCACATTTAAGGTGGCTCTTCCCACCTCAAAAGATTAAAAGTGGGTCTTCCCACTTGAAATGATTTAATTAAGACAAATCCCTCACCCATGTACCCAGCTGTTAATTCCAGATGCTGTAGGGTTGGCAACCGAGACTAGCCATCATAATAGGTGACTTTAGTTTGTGTCAGGGCCACCAAAACAAAACAACCACCACCATCGGGGACAGGGGTGCAGAGCTGGCTCAGTGGTGAAGAGTGCCGGCTGCCCCTGCAGAGGACCCACAAGATGGCTCACAACAATCCTAACTCCAGTACCAGGGTTCTGACAGTCTCCTCTGACCGGCTGGGGGACCCAGCAACACATGGTGCACAAACATACATGCAGGCAATATACCCATACATAAATAAGATAAATAAATCTAAAAGACAAACGAAAACACTAGCCCACACCCAATGTAAGACGAAAGGCCAGCTACATCGTGCTTGAGGGCCAAAACAGATAATCCACAAATGTTTCTGTCAGCCAAGCAGTTCACTTGAGAAAGGATAATACACTGCTACAGCAGTTATGTTTCTTTTTCTGTCTTTATTTTCCTGATTTTTTATTTTTTATTTTTTTTTGAGACAGGGTCTCATGCACCTCAGGCTAGCCTCAGACTTGTTATTTAGCCAAGGGTAGCCCTGAAATGATTCTCCTGCCTGTGTACCTTCTGAGCGCCGGAACTACAAACAGGCCATCACACCCAGCAAATCTCATGTTCTGAAACAGATTCTCAAACTCTTGAGTTTTTGAAAACTTAGGGAAAAAAAAAAACCCTATCTCAGCCAGCTGAACGTGGCAGAGTACACATCTGTAATCAGTGCCTACAGAAAGCTGGAGGAGCAGGCGGGAGAGTCACTGGAAACTAGCCTGGCATGTACGGCAAAAAGGAAGGAGAGACTCTGCCTCAAAGTGTGGAAAGACCCACATCTGAGGTTGACCTCTGGCCTCCACATACTCTCACCTGCATTCACACACAAATGCACATATGCACACATGTCATATGTGCACACACACACACACACACACAGAGAGAGAGAGAGAGAGAGAGAGAGAGAGACTTAAAAAAACAACCACACTAACCAAAAGACATATGGCTTTTTTATTCAAGAGCAGAGAAAACTCAAAAGTAAAATTTTGTAAAACATAATCAGGAGAACTCCAAGAGCAAACAGGAAGTACAACATACGTCACAAAAATCACCAAAACGGAAGATGAAAGCTAGCCTGTATGCATGTGCAGTTACTCTGTGTCAATTTAGATGAACCATGGAGCAGGAGATAATCAGGAAAAACAGAGAAATGAAGAAGAAGGGAAAAAAACCAGGAAGGGAAGACTTATTTTAACAGTTAAAGGCATTCACAATACAGTGTAGCAGACAGGGAAGTCCCTGCTAAATGGCCTAGCAATAAAGTATAAAGAGCAAAAGGTGAAAATAAACAGAAGCATCACTGGCAAACACTAACAGACTCTTAATTTCTTGAAACAATTAATAAAAAAAATAGTATGATTAGGGACCTACAGGAAATCTGAAAAATATAATTAATCATCAATGATAAATCGTAAATGATAATGGGTATATAGTAAGAAATTAAGCCTACAAATAAGAAGTATTTCTTTTGCAAGCAAATGAAACATTTACACAAATTAATACTAATTTAATACAAATCTAAAATTCTCAGTAAGTTACAAAAGCAGAATTATTACAGGCAAAATTTTATCACAATAGAATGAAAATAAACACAAAAACCATGTCAAGTCACATGGGGAGGATTGCTGTGAGTTTGAGCCCAGCCTGGTCTACAGAGTGATTTCCAGGGCAGCCAAGGATATACAGAGAAACCCTGTCTCAGAAAAACAAAACAAAAAAGAACAAGCAAAGCAAAAGAAAAATCATTAGGAAATTTAAATTGTACTTTTAAATAATCTTTATACTTACAAAGAAAGCCAGGAAAGTTTTAAAATAAGGCTTATGAATGCCACTAAGCATGTGCTAATAAGAAAAGCATTTTTATTACTAATTAGAAAAAAAATCAGAGGTAGCTAGAGAGATGGCTCAGCTCTTCTGCTCTCCCAGAGGACCTGAGTTCAGTTCCCAGCATCCACATTGGATGGTTTACAACCTCCTGTCACATCAGCTTCAGGGGAATCCGGCACCCTCTGCTGGCCACTGTGGGCACTCATGTGCACATACCCACACACAGGCACACATGATTAATAGTAAAATATTTTTTAAAGATGAAATAAAGAGCTAAGTACTCAAGAATTTTAAATCTAAAGAAAAGAGGAGGGTGAATTTACTTAATACAAAAGTATAATAATTTGAGATATTTCAAGTAGTGAGAATTGACAAATAACTTTAAAAATTTAGGCTATAAGTACAAAAATAATAAAATGGCCCCTAGATACAAGTCATTCAAACGATAAATAAGAGGGAAAGTATAACAGCTATAAAAAAAAAATCAAGTTAGGAGACAGAATTAACACAGAGGGCCTTTCCAAAAATAACCTAACATTCTGCCCTATGCCAATATAGTTCAAACTCTGATGAAGTAAGTATGTCCCTAAGAAAATATAAATGATCAAAATTGTCTTGAGAAGAACAGAGCCCAAAAGTTAATGGAGAAAAAATTACACTAGGAAATGTCTCCCAAAATTCAATAAGAGAGAGTTTCCATATAAATTATTTTAAACTTTCAAAAGATAGACAATCCCTGTGCTGTGTAAATCACCCAGGCCAGGCCTACAAATAAAGATTTGGCATGCACACTTAAACTCTCGTTTCCTATGCTCTCACAAAACAATACATTGTTTACACATGACAAGGACTCAGGATCCTTCTCAACAGAGCACAGCAGCCGCCTCCAATAGCTGCCCAACCTCAACTGTTCTAAGGCCCCCTGCTCCAGACCTTTGGAAATGACAGAAAGTGTTCTGACTGATAGCCCATGACAGTAGCACACGACTATTTAAAAAAAAAATGACAAAAACAGCATACTAAAAATAAAACCACAGGGCAATCTCACTAATGAATACAGACAC
This sequence comes from Peromyscus nudipes, assembly GCA_902168325.1. Taxonomy (NCBI): domain Eukaryota; kingdom Metazoa; phylum Chordata; class Mammalia; order Rodentia; family Cricetidae; genus Peromyscus; species Peromyscus nudipes. Next base: position 13,575 of record CABHPH010131242.1, read on the forward strand.
GAAACACCACAAGATGGACCCAGGATGTATTAAAAGAATGAACCACCATGAACAAGATGGGTTCCTTCCAGGATAGTTTAATACTTGGAAACCTATTAATATAATTCATCACATCAGCAGATCAAAGGCATAAAAAAACCATACGGCCATCTGGGTACATAATGAAAAGGCGTTTGTTAAAAATTCATCATCCCTTTCCCCCTCTTATTGCTAAGTAGCTCTATAGTGGGGGAAGGGCGAGTCACACTGTTGCAAGGGGAAATTTTCGAATACAGAAAAGTGAGAATCCCTCCTATAGCACAGCCCACACCTCCGATCTGATAAAATTCTACAAGTAAAGAACTCTTGGCAACTCAGAGGACATTTACTTGGTGATAACGTATTTCTAAAACCCAAATCAAACACCACACTTGGCCAGAAAGTACTAGAATTTTTCCCACCAAAGGAACAGTAAGACTGTATTCTTGCTATTTGTCTCATTATTCTAGGTCTAGTTGATGGATCAGGTAAGGTGGGGGTGGGGGGCAAAGCTGAACAGTATTTACATATCTCAGAGCCAATCCAGAACCCACTGAAACTAAAAATAATGCAAGGCATCCTTTAACTAAACCAACACACAAAAACCAACGGTTCACTGGATGTGGTGGTACAGGCCTGTAATCCCACCTACGTGGGAGAAGCATGGCAAGCTCAAGGCCAGGCTAGAGTGAGTTCAAAACCAGCCTGGGCAACTCTGTGAGCCTCCCCAACCCCACTCCACCCTGTGTCAAAATAAAAACTAAGACGATGACTAGAGAGACAACTTTGTGATAGAACACTGGCCCAGAATGCAAGAAGCCCTAGGTTCAATGCCCAGTACAGGAAGAAAAAAGAAAAAACTTACTACATATTCAAATTTGGTAGAATATATTCATTGTATACAATGAGAAAAATTATCCCATTCACAATTGCAGCAAAAAATACCAAATGTCTGGAGAGAACACTTAATAATAAATGTCCAAAAATTAGATGAAAAACTCTAAAACCGCTGAGTCATATACAGGAGTATAAATGAGGACAAAGAGCCATGTTACTGGACAAAAAAGAATACAGCATAGTAATAATTCCCCTGTGTATTTATAGACCTCAAGTTGGTCTATAAATTAAATACAAATATAGTCACAAACAGAAAATCAAGCTCAACGTCTCTTCCTCCAAAAATTTGCGCTTCCCAGGGTTCACTTTTCCCTACCACGGCCTTGGCGCCCAGTCAAGAGCACAGAGCTCAAGACAGGATGCTCTGAGCAGAGTCCACACTGACTCAGCACCGCAGCTCCTCCCCTCACGGGCCAGCACCACAGTGGGCACAAACACGGAACGGATGGTGGGCAGATGGATCCACTCAAAAGGGCATCGGCATCCGAAGATGAAATGCCAGCACAGACGTGGGAAGAAGACTCATTATGAGGGAATTCTGGTGAACGAAATAAGATTTAAAATGTCTTACTGAAAATGAGTATTAGTATAAATAACAATGTAAAAAAAATAAACATGAAATAAGTGAGGCTCATTTTGGAAAGTTGGAGAAACATGGGATTACTGGTCCTTTTGTGCATAAATTCTGTTCTCTTCATTGAATCCTTTTTTAGTAACAAAATCAAGACTTTTTCTTTTAAACACACCATAGCCCATGCTGACCTGGAACTCACTACGTTGACCTGGCTACTTCCTGCCTCAGCCTCCCAAAAACTAGGATTTCAAGTGTGCCCTCCCACACCTAGCAAGAAGATATTTTTAAAAAGAATTCTGTTTCTTTTCCAAGTCAACAGAGGTTCCCAAGCAGCCTCCAATAAATGCCATAACAGAGGCAAGACGGCTGGAAACATTCCACTCATATGCACCTTTGACCTCATCACCTCTCTTTGGAAATAAAGCAAAGGGAGGAGACTTTAAGACCTCAATCTGTTTTCTATATGTAAGATGTAATTTTATGGAAATGAAAACTGAGGACCAACCTCAAGCTTCAACAATACAACATGAGTTAGATACAGCATATCAATTCTCTTCTACAAATATTACCGAGTCTTGAAAATCATTAAGAAGACACCATAGAAACAAAATTCTAATATATTATGACTTAGATAACAAGAAATATGCTTATAAACACCTAGAAGAAAACGTCCCAATGTTTTCATGGTGAATATGAGGGAGGGGGCATTTATTTAGGACCACCTTTTTATTTCTCTGTTTTCTGATTCTGGTTGATTTGTCAGGTACATTTGACTTGTTTCTTTTACTATGTTAACCATCTTAACACGTACAGTCCAAGAGAGTTGAGTATATTCACACTTCTGTGTAACTAACTCAGGGGTTTTCAAAATGGGAACCTCTGTACCCTCTGAACAGCCCCCTGTTCCCTTCCTGCAGCTGCTGGCAAACATTTTCCTTCGCAGTTTTGAGTTTGACTAGGAAAACCCACAGAAGTGGACCGCTACAGAATGCTGTCTTTCCTATGTCCTCAAGCCTCACTCACGTCCTTGTGGGTAAGATCTTCCTTCAAAGGTTGAATAGTACTCCATTGTGTAGATATACCACATTGTTTATCTTCTGATTTAAATTCTTTGGGTTATATGCTCACCATGGATGGCTGTACGGCATGCACTATGGGGTGATTCTGTGTTTCATTTATATGAGCACTCACCACAGACACCAACAGTCAGGTTTCAATTTCTCCATATTCTTGCCAACACTACTTGTTCATTTAATATCTCCCGCCCGCCCGCCGGCCGTCCCGCCCTCTTCTATGGGTAAGATAGTTCATTATGGGTTTGAACTACATTTCCCCAGACTGGTGACACTGAGCACTGTGTCATCACGTCACATGCCATGGGGATGTCATTCCTTGAATCCCTTCCCACTTTTCAATTGAGTTACTTTGTTGTGGCTGCTGACTTGTGATCACTTTTTGTGGTTTGGTTGTTAAAGGACTTCCTCCTCCTCCTCCCCCTCCTCCCCTCCCCCGCCTCTTTTTTCTTTTTCTGGTGTTTTCAGACAGGGTTTCATGTAGCCCAGGCTGGTCCTTCTGCCTGCACCTCCTGAGTGCTGGGGTTACATGTATGTGCCACCAAACTTGGCTCTGGAGGTACTATTGCTGTGGTTTCATCTACAGCTTGACTAATAACTCCTTGTCAAGTATGCATGGTCTGCAAATATCTCCCGCCCTCCCACATCTTGCTTTCTTGCTATAAATTCTTAATGCAAAGAAGTCTAAGCATGATGTAAAAAAAGAGAAAAAACAAAATTTAAGACAGAAAAACATGAATGCTTTTTAAAGTTAAACATTTTACTTAGCCACCACCAGTACTAAGTAAGAAAAATTGGTTTAAAAAAAATAATACCTGGAACATAAATAACAGAAAACCAGCAGCTCTAAACCCAAAGAACAACAGAGAGCGAGAGCGAGAGAGCGTTGAGAGCGAGAGAGAGCGAGAGAGAGCGAGAGAGCGAGAGAGAGAGAGACTCATTGCGACACATGCCTAGAATCCACATACTCAGGGAACCATGGCGGGAGGATTCTGAGTTGGAGGCTGGCTCAGCTACTTGTGGAAACCCTATCTCAGAAAACAAAAATCAACAACAAACCTAAGAGAAGACTGGTGAGATAGCTCAGTAGGTATCTGAGTAATGCCAAGCCGGATGGCCTGAGTTCAATCCCCCTGGACTCAAGTAGGGGAAGGAGAGAACTGATTCCCACAAGCTGTCCCCTGTCAACCACACACAGACACCCCTTTCTGTACACATGTACACATAAATAAAGTAAATAAAAATGTTTTTTTTAATTTAATGATTGGCAATATGAGATGACAGCCAGAGTGTCAGATAAGCACCAGGCACCTCCCAGGAGAAGTGGCAGGTCGGCGAGGGAGAGAATATGGTGAACCCAAGGCTGTCTTCATGTCCAGCAATGGTTTTTCAGAGGAGGGATCAGGAGAATCTCCTACCAAGAAGCAGCAACATGTACATGTGGATGATAATACTGAAGGCAACCAAAATCCAGGAAGACACTGGGTTGGGATGCATACATATAGTGAAAATACAGTCCAGTTAAAAAATGTTTTTATTCACAGATGAAAGATATCTTCAGTTTTAAAAGCAAAAAGCAAGCCAGCCACAGAACAGCATGCAAAATATAATCCCATTTGTGTAAAACTGTAATCATAAATACTTAAATATGTAGAAATGACTTGAATAACGTTCATCAAAATGTGAACAGTGGTTATCTCAGAATTCAGGTGATTTTTTTTTTAAAGAATAATCTTCCTACTTTTCAGGACTGCGTGAATGTTTTTGTAATGAATGTGTTATTTTTATAGTCAGAAAAAAATAAACCTATTTTCACTTAGGAAAAAAATTTAAAAAAAAAACAGGAATGAGGAAAGAACTCTGGAAAGACATTTCATACTTGGAGAGCAGATTGTCTCATCTGTGGAGGGAGCAGGAGACAATGTGGTCAGGAAGCCCCGGGTTCGAATGTGGCCCTGACACAAACTGGTTTGGGCTTGGGCAGGCCAGCTAGCCATTGCCTTCATTGGCTCCTCTGTATGAAGATAAAGATGGTAATTCTATGTCACAGAACTACTTTGAGGATAAAGAGACCAACGCTGGGGACGTTCTCAGTTCATCCTGGTCTCTCTTCCCTTTGAGCTCGCTGTTGAATGTTCCTGTAGTCGAACCTGGTTCATATCGGGTGTTCAAGATGTGTTAAACAGGATGGACAGACGGATGGATGGACGGACAGACGGACGGATGGATGGATGGATGGCCAGATGAGCAGATGGTGAGGCAGGAGGACAAGTCTCTAAAGGATGGAGGGATGAGATACATAGATGGGTAGTTCAGGAGATGGACTGAGACAGACAGATTGATCGATGGGTAACCAGAACAGCAGTCTGCATTTCCTCCAAGACAGCCACGTCAATCTATCTCCCATCCTAAAACTCAACGCCATGTCGGAGCTTCTTAGGCAGGTAGTGTTAACAAGGGCACACCTCTGGAACCACCTCAATCAATGAAATGCCATGGTGAAGTATGCTACCGGAGTATGGAATCATAAAGGATGCTACCCCACCCACCCACTCTCCCTCTCACACAGGGACAGGGTCCCTGTCCCTTCAGAGCCATCCTCTATGAAGCCCCATCGATCAACTGAGTCTTCAAAATCCTGGCAACAAGGTACACAGAAAAAAACTTTAAGAAGACTTCAGCCCCAGCCACCATGTGATTGAGACCACAGAGTCACCCTGAGTCAGAAATCACCTGGGATACTCCCAAATCCCCAGCCCATAGAGACCAGAAGACCAGAGGTGGCTGTTGCTGGGTTAAGCCACTGAGTTTTAGGGTACCATCTTGCAGAGTGACACATACCCAATACAGGTGGGGAGATGAGTGTGTGTCTAAGAGGCAGGACAGTGCGGCTGTGGGCTCGGCAAGTGGCAACATCCGTATCAGGTATCGCGCCTCCTCTCAGCTCTATTTGTTCTATAGCCTCCTGCTTCCCTCGCTATTCAAGCCTCCCTCACCTCAGCAGTTGTATTTCCAAACTCCAGCCTTTTTTCTTCTAAGAAGAAACCCTGCTTGTCTAATTGCCTTCCTTCCGCTGAACAACTGAACAGCACATACCTTCGGAGAACACCCAGTCAAAGCTCTCACTGAACAGCATGAGAAACTGAGGCTCAAAGAAGGGAAAAGGATTACCCCAGACTGGAGACCTAAAACCCCTGGCTATTTCTCCGCCAACTGCCTGTGGGCTCCTGGCATCCCCAGGGCTGAGTCTTGACTCCACTTCTCACTGTCTGTCACTGTCCCACGAGGAGCGTGAGCAACACTGCCAAGCCTGGCTGGGACGTACCAGAGCTCTTGGCTGCAAGCGTACCTTACATCTGTCTGGGTAGAAATTTGCATTCTGCAACCGGGAGGCCCCAGTTCCAAGTATGTCAAATGTAATTAATTAGAGCAGACCTGCAACTGTTTTCAAACGCCGTATTAGAGGCTTTGTGCACACAGAACACAGCCCGCTGGCCCGCTGAGGCTTGTAAGAATCTGGGGAATAAAAGCCAGGGGGTCCTGAGCCTATGCTGAACAGAATGGGGAGCACAGTTTCCCCACATCCCAGTCAGAAAATCCATCGCAGCCAAGGTGAAGGGCAGAGTGGCAGGGTCTGCAAGACTTGGGCTCAAATCCAGCCCGGCCAACAACTGCACACACTGCGTGTGTCACCACACTTTCCCTGGCTGTATAACAGAACAAGAGCTCACAGCTCAGACAGGGCCTGGAATTCTGTGTCCATCAGGACCTGAATCCAACTGCCACCTAAGCTACCTGGGCAAGAGTGGGGTACCTCCTTTCATCTCCAACCGCAACTGACTCACATTGAAAAGGTAAGTCAACAGGGGCCTGGTCAGGGAATGACTGAATGGGTCAAAAGTTCTGCTGTATAAGCATGAAGACTCAAATTCAGATCCCATCACCCAGGTAAAAGACAGGCACAGGGGCATGCATCTGAAACCCCAATACCAGGGGGAATGGTGACAGGCAGATCTCAGGAGTTCCACATAGACACACACGCATACATACATATAAACTTAATGTGTGCAAGTGTGTGCCCCTGAAGAGCCACATGGATGACTGCACCAAATGAGATGCCAGCTATTAACTGCTTAGCCTAGTGCCCAGCCTATGATACACACTCAGCCCATGTGCGGTGGCAGAAACACTTCAAGGCAGAAAAAAAATCCATTCTGCAAAACTAAAGTAAGATAAATATGAATGCCGCCCTGCGACCTTTTGACAGAGATCCCAATTAAAAAGAAAAACCACCGCTGAATTTCCAACACTCGGCTTCAGCTTCCAGAGCACTCAGAGTGAGAGTCCGGGGCGGAAAGTTAAGACACCACGCTGCTGGCTCTGGTCCCCCTCCAGGACTCAGGACCAAGTGAGAGGCCGGGACTAGAGGGCCCCCCACCTGCCTGCTTTGCCCACTGAGGCTGTGTGCACTCCGGATCTTCCAGAAGCCCCGCTTTCCCAGCAATGATGGAACAAACCAGACTCCATAAAAGAAGGGCTTCCAGTAGCCCTAGGCCTCAAAGCCCAGAGCCCTCCAGTATAGCTGGGTCTCCATGCCCACCTGGAACACCCACACACAAAGACCTCGGCTCCAGCTCAAAGACTGTCTACACTTTGTGATATCCGGCAGGCAGAGAAACTATCAGGGATGAGGGTAGGGGGAACAGGTGTCGTCTAGACCGGTTTCTGCCTGTCCTGTTAGTTTTACTTTCTTTCAAACTTCTTGGCTAACATTTAGAGGTCTTGGTAAGCAGAACGGGACACTCTTTAACTCTTCCCTGGAAATGACCAGTCTGTTTCCCCCTCCCTCTGTGTGCGCAGCGCTCTGCTAAGCTCCCACTGCGTGGTCTGTGTTCACCACTCAGTTATATCCCTGCCACCCCACCCCACATCATCTTTAGTCTCCTGCCAGCACTGGAGTCCTGAACTCTGTCCAGCTCACTCAGGAGGCTGCTGTGTGACAACCCTGGGTAAGGCTTGCTCTTGCGCTCCGGGGTTTTGCTTCCTCAACCACAGAGGGAGTGGAACGAGGTGGCTTGGGTCAGCACTAGCCAGGAGAAATATCATTTGAGCCCAGAGGGTAATTTCAAAGATCCTAAGAGCTCCAATACTTTTTTTTTTTAAAGGAAAATGAAGGCTGGGGCGGGGGCGGGGGATGGCTCAGTCAGTAAAGTGATTGTTGTACAAGGTCTTGATTTTACTTTCCAGCACCCACAGGAAAAGCCAAGTGTGGTGGCATGAGCCTGTAATCGCAGCCCTGGGAAGATGGAGCCAGAAGGACCCTCAGGCTCACTGCCTAGCCAGCCTAGCACAACTGGTGAGCTGTGGGTCTCAATGAGAGATCCTCTCTCAAAGCACAAGGCAGACAGCACCTGCGTACGATACCTGAGGTTGATCTCTGGTCTTCCCATGTACACACGTACACACACACACACACACACACACACACACACACACACACACTTGCACAGACACAAATGTACACAAATAAACAAATAAATGGGAAGGGAAACTGGCGAATTAACCTTAAGAGTGTATCTTATTTAAGCCAACATAGAAAGTCATCTCAACCGGTCACCAGTGTTACACATTGTAACTGGCATCAGTCAGACTTTTTCCTCACTTAAGTCCTTAAAAAGCTGATGCGGATCCACTAGCCACATTTCAGCTGGTGATTTCTAGAATATACTATATGGCAGGGGCTCAGACCATCATCCTGAGCTGTCCTGGTATAGACTCAGAGAGAAAGGAGGCCAGATACACAACAAATTCCACCTAAAGCTCACTCTCTGCTTTTCCAGCATCCACTGGAAGAAACACTCTCATAAACACACTTAAATTTTGGTAGTTATTTCTCCCAGTTGATGAAATCAAAAGAAAAAAAAATCCCCAATATTCAGCTATGTCTTCATCTCTTCTCTCTGGCCATCCCAAGCGTCCTGCTTACGTCAAGTTGGCTCACAGAACTCTGAGTTCAAAATAAAGCCAAACACAAATTCCTTGCAAAATGTATCCAACAAAAAATCCCCACCCTCACTCCTCCGGTTTTCTAGAAAAATACCGGGGCAGATGGGGATTTGTACACCAGGGCTCAGAGCTGAAGATGAGTGGCCAGCTCCTCAGGCGAGCTGTCTTGGACAATAACATCCAGAGCACAGAGCCAGAACAGTTCCTGACTTAGGATAGGATGAGCAAACTGAACGCCAGGGACTGGCCAAAGGCCACCAGGCCTCTTCCCCACAGGGGATCTGCCAGGCTTCACTCCTCCCTGGCCCTGCCCAGGCCCAGGGCTGGTACCCAAGGATGCCAGCCTAGCTGCCACCCCTGCCCAGGTTCAACTCACTTCACAGTGATGCTCCTGTGTGGTCCACAGTCCACTGGGAGACTGGTATTACCTGACTCCACTTATTCTCTCTAGCTCATAGGAGGCTCCATTCTGCTTTGTCAGCCAAAATATTTATATCATTTTTCTGTCGACTCAATACCATCCTTACCTCGTTCTCCCTCCTTCCCTGTTTAAGAAAAGAACAGAGTCATCATCAGTGTATTCCTCCACATCTTTGCCGTTCCTAAGCACTCCGAAGTCTGTCACATACTGAGGCACTGGTGTTTAAAAAGCATTTTCATGCTGAGCGGTGGTGGCGCATGCCTTTAATCCCAGCACTTGGGAGGCAGAGGCAGGCAGATCTTTGTGAGTTCAAGGCCAGCCTGGTCTACAGAGTGAGTTCCAGGACAGCCAGGGTTACACAGAGAAACCCTGTCTCGAAACACTAAAAGAGAAAAAAAAAAAGCATTTTCAAACATGTCAACTCAGTTCCTTCCTGGGAAGTATTCTCACCAGCCCATTTCCCAGATATAGAAATTAAGACACAGAAGGTCGAAGGCATCCCTCTGTTGTCTCTGTATACAAACGGAAAGCATGTCACAAACTCACACCACCTTCCAGAGATCCCAGGGCCTGCCATTCCCCCTTTGCGGTCATCTACACTCTACCAGTGAGGGAGGGACACCCTCTCCAGCCAGAACCAGCCAGAACCACGCCATGCCCCCACCAGCACCCTCCTTTTGAAATCTGATCAGTCTGCTTGGTTTGGGCTGAGAAGCAGGCCATCCAGCCCAGCTTTGATGACAGCCCCAAGGGTGTCTAATTATAACAAGGAAGGGAGGAGCCAGGATTCTCTGGCTATTTCTCAAGACCAAATTAGCCTTAATTCCTTTTAACACAGGGTATGTGCATACTGCAGGAAATGCACTCGTTGTGGAGTCAAGAAATCTGAGATTTTTAATCCTCCTTCTGCTTACTTGCTGAGTTTTGGGGACCAGTCACCCCACCTTCCTCCCCCAGCCTCCATTCCTCTGTTTGTGTGTTGGGGGATAAGCGTGATTAGATCAGAAGGGACAAACTGAATCCTGTCCCATGCTAAACTCAAGTGACTGAGAGTCTCATACTAAGAAGCACAGTGAGGCTACTAGTCAAGTGAAGGGCAAAGAAGGTGGCCCCGATTGATTAGTAATGTCTGCACAGGCTTGAAAGGGAAGTGGTAGAATGTATGTTACCTATGTACCATCCCTGGAT
>CABHPH010131243.1:6867-18527 GCA_902168325.1 Peromyscus nudipes
TGGCATTTGGTAAAATTAAATGCTTGGTGGTTTAACGTAGTGTATATAAGATAAACAGATGGAGAGGAGTGACTTGAGAAATCTTAATGTGTTGTTTTTGCACACTGTTTACAGGACGGGCCTATGTCTATGTCCATCACAGTGGTTTGATGTGTGAGAACCTTTTGTTTTTTAATCCAAAGCAGACACTGAGAGAAATGATAGGCACTTCCAGAATGTAGATACTGCACTGTCTTTCCTCTGATGTTGCTAATGAAGCAGTACTCGTGTGTGTGTGTGTGTGTGTGTGTGTGTGTGTGTGTGTGTATGTAATTACTCCTTTCATTACTTTTCCTTAGGACAGTTTTATAATAGTGTTCATAGACTACATAGCTGCCCATGATTGATTGGCTGGGTATATTGGTCTGTTTTTATTCCTTTAACAATACCTCTATTCAGCCCTATTTTATACTTTTCTCAGCTGTCATTTTTTTTCATGCTTAAATAGAAAGAGATAGAAGATTTGAAACTGAAGCAGATTCCATTTAGTCTCAAAAGTGGCTCCAAATAAGACATCTAAATACCCACGTTTATGTGACTGCCCCTCCCTAAGATGCAGTACGTTCCCATCTGAGAAAATTAATTTTGTGTATGTCTTTTTATCTGCAAGTTTGCAGCCACTGTTTTTGCAGAAACTAGCTTTAAGCATAGGGAAGTGGGCACCGACCAGGGAAGGGTTTTCCGACAGGCAGAGGAGCACACGGATTGAGATGAATAGCCGAGACCAGGCAGTGATGGGACAATAGGAAAACACTGAGGAAATGATTGACACCTTTGTCCAGAAAACGAGTGCAGAAGCTAAAGTACTTGATGCTACCGTAGATATGCAACAAAAGGAAATTTGATGTATAGGCTGATCTTCTAGCCTATAAACTACCACCAATTACGGGTGTAACAATGTTGTTGAATTTTTCTAATTTACTTTTAAATGGGCTTTGATTCCAAGAGGGCTATCTGTGGAGGTTTTTTTTAACTCCTTCAAGGAAGCTACAGAGAACTTCTGGTACAGAAAACTACGACATGCAGAAATGTAACAGTAGCTAATAGCTTTGTGTTTTAAAACATATTTTACTTTGAATTATGTGTATATGGGTGTATCTGTGTGTTGGTGTGAGAGCAGGTTCCTCTCTCACCAGAAGCCATCTCCTCTCCCTCTATTATTTACCACTCTTAATTTATTTGAGGGGCTAGGAAAGGCTCATTGGGTAAGATTGCTAGCTCTGCAAGCATAAGCATTTGAGTTTGAATCAACAGGACCCATGTAAAATATCTGGGCATGGCTGCACGTTTCTGTAACCTCAGCATGGCAGATGGAGACCAGGCAGATCCTAGGAGCTCACTGGCTAGCAGCCTTGCAGAAACAGTCAGCTTTAGACTCAGAAGCCCTGTCTTAGGGGAATAAGGTGGAGACTGATAGATGAAATACCCTCAGATATGTTGGCACATGCCTTTGATCCCAGCATCTGGGAGACAGTCAGATCTCTGTGAAATCGAGGCTAGCTCGGTCTACATAGCAAGTGCCAGGCCAGCCAGGCCTACATAGTGAGACCCTGTCTCAAACACACAAACAAACAAACAAACAAACAAACAAGAAAACAAACAAGAAAACAAAACAAAACAAAACCAATCAGCCAACGAACGAAATAAAACCAACTAAAAAAAGAAAATATCCCATATCCTCTTCTTGCCTCTTCAGATATGCATATGTGCACAATATGCCATCCACACACAAATTGTTTACACATAATTTCATATATTTAGGGGGTATAAACTATGCAGTTTCAGTACATATGTGCACTGTTTAAACCAGGGTAATTGGCATTTCCATCGCCTTGTCTTTTCCTCACGTTAAGAGCTTAGGTTTTATGCTCACCTTTTCATAAAATAATCTAAAAGGTTGATTGGGATGATTGTGGTCCTAGTGTACTGTAGAGCTGTAGCATGGGGCGAGGGATGGGGATATGGACAGCAGCCAGTAGATTGTCTGTTGACTATTTTCCAGGCAGGGTCTCATTATGTAGTCTAAATTGGCCTCAAACTCATGATCTTTCTGATTTAAGCTGGCTTCAGCTGTGAACTTATGCTATCTGAAAAGATGAATGATGGTTAAGAGCTCTTGCATTTGCAGAGGACCTGGGTTTGATTCCTAGCACCCATGTGGTGGCTTACATGTGTAACTCTAGTTCCAGGGGATCCATTGCCTTCCTCTTATCTCTGTTGGCAACAGGCACACATGTGATGAGCATACATACATGTAGGCAAAACACCCATACACATAAGATAAAATCTAAAAGTAAAAAAGAAATACACTGACATTGTTAACTAGCATGCCTTTTACATATTGATAATGTACTTAAATATTTTGGTAGGATTCTGTGGAATGATGTTTACTTTTATTAAATGTAATGCATTGAAATACTTCTAATATTTTCAATCTTATTTTCTTAAAGAAATGGTGGTTGTGATGGTTTGAATGAGAATGGTCACCATAGGCTTATATGTTTAAATGCTTCATCCCTAGTTGGTGGAAATATTTGGGAAGGATTAGGAAGTGGGGCCTTGTTGTAGAATATTATTTTAAGCTGTGTTACTTTTGTTTATGTTGCATTTGTTTAACTCTGTGAAGCTGTGTTACTTTGCCTGTCAAAAACACCTGATGGTCTAATAAAGAGCTGAACAGCCAATAGTGAGGCAGGAGAGAGAAATAGGTGGGGCTGGTAGGCAGAGAGTATAAATAGAAGGAGAAATCTGGGAGAGAAGAAGAAGTAGCCAGAGAAGGAGGAGGACCCAGGGGTCAGCCACCCAGCTACACAGTAATCTATGGAGTAAGAGTAAGATTTACAAAAGTAAGAGAATGGGAAAAGCCCAGAGGCAAAAGATAGATGAGATAAGTTAAGGAAAGCTGGCAAGAAACAAGCCAAGCTAAGGCTGGGCATTTATAAGTAAGAATAAGCCTTGGTGTGTGATTTATTGGGAAACTGGGTGGCGCCCTCCCAAAAAAGAGTAATAAAACAACCAACAACAGGGCCTTGTTGGAGGAAGTGTGTTATTGGGGGCAGGATTTGAGGTTTCCAAAAGCCCCATGACATTCCTCATGATTTTGTCAAAAGATGTAAACTCTCAGGTACTGCTTCAGCCCAGTGCTCCCGCCTGCTGACATGCTTCCCACCATGATGGTCATGGACTCTAACCCTCTGGAACTGTAGGCCCTAAATTAAACACTTGTTTTATAAGTTGTGTTGTGTTGGTCATGGTGTCTTATCATAGCAATAGAAAAACAACTGTGATAGTGGTTGTGAAGGTTAACTTGACAAGACCTAGAACCATATAGGGGACAAACCTCTGGGCACATCTGTGAAGGACTTTCTGGACTGAATTAACTGAGATGGGATGACCTACCCCAAATGTGGTGACACCATTCTCTGGGCACCAGCAGTCATCTCTCCCTGCTTCCTGACTTAGGATGCAATGTGACCAGCCAGCTGCCTCAGACTCCTGCTGCCATGAGTTTCCCACTGTGATGGCCTGCTCCTTAACTGTGGTCCCGATAAACCCTCTGCCTTAGTTACTGCTCTATTGCTGTGAAAAGACACCATAGTGGAGGCAATTTATGGACTAAAGCATTGAATTGGGGCTTTCTTCGTTTCAGAGGGTGAGTCCATGACCATCATGGTGGAGAGCATGGCATCAGGCGGTCGGGTATGGCACTGGAGCAGTAGCCGAGGCTTACTTACATCCTGATCCTCGGGCAGGAGGCAGAGAGAGTGAGGGTGAGGAAGGAGAGAGACTGGGCCTGGCTTTCAAAGCCTACCACCTCCAGTGACACAGTCCCCCCCAACAAGGTCACACCTCCTAATCCTTCCTAAATAATACACCATTTGGGAACCAAACATGAAACACATGAGCCTGTGGGAGTCATTTTCATTCAAACCACCACACCTTCCTTGCCTAAGTTGCTTTTCTCAGGCATTTTGCCGTAGCAGTGAGTAAATAACTAATGCTGTAGTGGTCCACAAATTGACTTCATAGTCCACCGCTTCTGTAATCCACAGTTTGAAAGATAATGTTCTCAAACATAACCATCATAGCTATATATCTGGCATAGTTTTAGATAGGAGTATCCATTAAATGTTTTATCTTTTCTCACTTAATATCTTTCCTGTCAGAAGAAATGTTGCACAATCCATCTAGTTTCTTACACTTAAGGTTCTTTCTATTGTTAATCAATACACTTAAAAAAAACAAAAAAAAATGGGGCTGGAGAGATGGCTCAGTGGTTAAGAGCACTGGCCGCTCTTTCAGAGGACCTGGGTTCAATTCCCAGCATCTATATGGCAGCTCACACCTGTCTGTAACTTCAGTTCCAGGAGATCTGACGCCCTCACACAGACATACATGCAGGCAAAACTCCAATGCATATAAAATAAAAATAAATAAATTATTAAAAAACCCAAACAAACAAACAAAAAACAAAGACTTTGGAAGAAGGAATCGTGCTACCATGGAAATTAATTTTCTTTTATTAAGAGAAAGAGCTATGTTTTTAACTTCAGCTACTTAAATGAAAATTTAGTTAATTACACTGTATAATTCCCTCCCTCCCTTTTCATCTTCTTTCTTTAAAGTTTTATTTTATTTTCTTTACTTATGATGTATGTGTGTCTGTATGTGTGTATGTGCATGTGTGGATGGATGCCTTCTGAGGACACGAGGGTATTGGATCCTGCTTGATGTGGGTGGTCTGGTCCTCCAGTCCTCTGACAGAGCAGGATGCACTCTTAACCACAGAGTAATTTTTCCAGCCAGCCACCCCCCCACCCTCTTTTAAAGTCTGTGTTTGTGTGTGAGATGTGTGTTTAAGTGTTTGCATACCTTGACCCATGTGGAGGTTGGAGAGAGGACAGTTTTGGGTGCCACCTCTACCTTGTTTGAGACGGGCTCCTGTGGGTTTGTTGTTTTTCTACGGCTGCATATGCCTGCTAACTGGCTTTGAGCTTCTAGAATTCCCCTGTCTCTGCCTCTCATCTCTTGGAACACTGGAATTACAGACCTGGGCTCTTATGCTTGGCTTTCTGAGAGTTCCAGGGATTAGAACTCAGGTCCTCACACTTGCTTGGCAAGCACTTTACCCACTGAGCCATGTCCCCAGCCTCCTTCCTCCTTTTTTAAGACAAGGTCTTACCATGTAGCCCAGCCTAGCCTTGAACTTCCCAGTCTCCCTGCTTCAATCTCCCAAGTACTAGGACTACAGGCATGTGCCACCATGTCTGACTCTCCTTGCTTTCTTGAGCAGAGTATGTACATTTTAACAGGTCCCTGAAGTTCCTTACCTGATTTTCCCACAAGCTTTTCTGGCCATTGGCATGAAGTCAAGGAAGTACTGTCCTGATTTTATAGGGGAGGGTGATCCCAGAAGCAGCAGAATTGCATAGGTCCATGACAAAGAATTTATCCTGTGTGCTGTGTGTCTGTAACACCGGGCTGTTCTTAGAGGGTTCTGGTTGGCAGTTTCATTGTTATACTTGAAATGCTATTCTGTATTGTGTTTTGTGTTCTTATATTTGTTTTTAAAGTAATATTTTTGGAGGAGGCATGGGGAGGTAGCTCAGTTGGTAAAGTACTTGATGTGTTAGCATGTGGACCTAAATTTGATCCCAACACTTATGTGAAAAGTGTGTGTGGGTGTGGTGGTGCAGACTTATAATCCTTCCCTGGAGAGGTGGAGACATGCAGATCCTTGACCTGACTGTTCTTCCATTCTAGACTAATCTGTGAGCTCTAGTTCCTAGGAAGAGACTGTCTCAGCAAACAAGGTGGATGGCTCCTGAGGAACAACACCTGAAATTGACCTTTGGCCTCCACGTGCACAAGCATGCATGTATATGTGCACCTATAAATAAACAGATGCACCTGCATACATGAACACACACACACACACACACACACACACACACACACACACACACACGAACACACACACACATACGCACGCACGCACGCATGCACGCATGCACGCATGCACGCACACAATTTCTGGGTCTTGGGATAGCTTAGTTGCTAGAGTGCTTGCCTAAGTCCAGGGTTCAGTCCCCTGCACTTCACAAACAGAATGTGGAGGAATGTGTCTGCAGTCCCAGCACTCAAGAAATGGAGGCATGAGGATGTGAAGTTCAGGGTGTATACAGTGAATTTGAGGCTAGCCTGGGTAACATGAGACTCTGTAATTTTATTTTTTGCTCTTTGGGGGCCAGCTACCCAGCTCCCAAATAAATAATACGGAGACTTATTCTTATGAATGTCTGGGCTTAGCTTGGCCTTTATTCTCTCGCCTTGCCAGCCCCACCTATCCCTCTTCTGCCTAGCTATTGGCTGTTCAGTTCTTTATTAGACGGTTAGGTGTTTTAGACAGGCAAAGTAACACAGTTTCACAGAGTTAAACAAATGCAACACATCTTCGCATCATTAAACCAATGTTCCACAACATAAATAAATGTAACACATCTTAAAATAATATTCCACAACAAGACTCTTGTCTTAAAAGCAGTCAACCAACCAACCAACCAACCAAACCAACCCAAAAAGCAAAACAGAAAGCTTTCTTCTCTTTTGCCAGGTTGCTAGCTGCTGCTTATGGGTACTGCCTGCTGTGGGATGGTCTGTATGTCAAACATGTTGCTTATTGGTCAATAAATAAAACACTGATTGGCCAGTGGTCAGGCAGGAAGAAGTATAGGCGGGACAAGGAGGAGAGAATTCTGGGAAGTGGAAGGCTGAGCCGGAGACACTGCCAGCCGCCGCCATGACAAACAGCATGTGAAGATGCCGGTAAGCCACAAGCAATGTGGCAAGGTATAGATTTATAGAAATGGATTAATTTAAGATGTAAGAACTAGATAGCTAGAAGCCTGAGCCATTAGCCAAACAGTTTAAACAATATAAGTCTCTGTGTTTACTTGGTTGGGTCTGAGCGGCTGTGGGACTGGCGGGTGGGAGAGATTTGTCCTGACTGTGGGCCCTGCAGGAAAACTCTAGCTACAACTGCCAGTGTGTCTTGTCAATGAACTTGACTGACGTTTGCTTCTCGGCCTCCTCAAACAGGAAACAATACCTGTGTGTGAACAGCATCTAGTGTATGAATAACTTAAACATCAAATGAGCTCGTGCTGTTTCTTCTTAGCAACACTTGTGATCTCTACTGCACGTCCCTTTTTTCTTGCTCACTTGCTGGCTATTTTCAGTTATTTCTAACTTCAATTACTGGGGCAGGAGATGGCTCAGCCTCAGCAATTAAGAATACTTAGTGATCTTGCACTGGACCCAAGTTCAGTTCCCAGCACACATGTTGGGTAGTTCACAACCACCTGTAACTCCAGCTCTAGGGAAATCTAACTCCCTCTTCTGGTATCTGTAGGCATCTGCCCTCATATGCACATGCCCACATACAAGCACACACACAAGTATTAATTTTAAAATAAAAATTTTCCAAATTGAACGACTTTTGAGATACTTCTCCCTTTTCCTGAGGCAGACTGTGTTTTTCCTGGGGTGCTGTGAGCTTTGCATGTGGTAGCTGCATTCATCATTAATTATCATTTGAATTTATATCTGGAGGTATATAGGTAAGGTTCCAAAAACAGTAGCTCCCTTGTGAGTGAGGGTTTAGTACTCCAGTGTGACAGCTGAGAAGTGTAGGGACTTCTTAGGTGGCCGCCTCCACCTTAAAGCTTGCAGTCAGCATGCCCTTTACAGCATTATATTTCTAAACCTTGTTCTTAGTATTACTCCCTGCCCATCTCCCTTTGCTCAGTGGCATTTCTAATTTGTTCAAGACTTCAGTTATTGCTGCAAGACAGCTAGCTCCCAGCCATTTCTCTGAACAGTGTGGTTACTAATGATAGGACTCCTTCCCGTTGGTGCCTTTATGTACCTGACCCAAATCCCTGCCCAGGAATGGTCTGAGGCATTTGTAGATTCCCCATGCATGAAGCCAATACAGGTGAGCTATAGAAGTCCCCAAATAGTTCTCTTTGAGCTTTGTGTGCTGTGCTGTATGGAAATGGTCTCTGCTCTTCTGCCTCTTTGATGCAATCTGCTCTTTCCTTTTTACCCTTGCGTGATAGAAATATCTGAGAGCTGCTTGGAGAATTGTACAGGTGTGTGGTATGGCAGACAGTATTGATAGCAGCCTAATCCACCTGCTGTACATCTCTGCGAGCTGCCAATTCTGTTTTGGTGGATTTCGGGGCAGTGTTACAGCATGAATACTCTCCCTTCTAGGTGCAATGAAATCTTCTCCTGTGCTAAAAGAGAGCGATGCTAGGCATTTCCTTCCTTTCTGAAAGCTTTATGTATTTTTCATAATTTCCTTCTTCTTTTCTGCTCTATTTTCACACAGAAATGACAGTCATTTGGCATTGCCTGATTCTGGAAATACAGAATAATAGACTTAAAAATAAGTTAAGGGGCTTACAAGCTCCTCCCCCCCAATCTAGCTGAGGAGCTATTGGTAGTTAATGGCTGCTGGGTGAGAGGGAGAAGTGGCGGATTTTCTTCAGGGGTGTAGCCTTTGGTAACTTGCCTATGATCCAGTAATAGCCCCACACCCATGCTCAGGCAAGCGACCCTAATTATACTCCGGGGGTCATTAAGAAAAAGACACACAAGTGGGATGGAGCCTTCCTTAGACAAGGGCTCCAGAGGGAAATGAGAGGGAGGGTGAGAGAGGCCAAGGGGATAAATACGATCAAAATGCAGTGTATACATGTAGGGAATGGTCAACTGATAAAAGTCAATTAGTTTAGTGAACTTCTACGGCTGCCCTTTAGATCATAATAGAAAAATAATTTTAACTTCTTTCTCTGCTGGTAATAGAAAATAAATACTATTCAGTGGTATTTTATGCGAGGTGTAATTTGTATGCTAGCTAGCAAGGACAGGTTCTTTTCTAGAAATAACTTCTGACAGTTGCCAATAAAGGTTTCTCTTCATAGATTTGTCTTTAAGGCACAGACCTTCCTCTCTCCACAGCCTCTTGTCTTCTGAATGTTCCTTTGTAGTGTCCCTAGAGACTTTCTTTGCCTCACTTTGTTGCTCCCGGTACTCTTTGTCGGAGTCCCATACCTGCTTTTCTGTTTTAAGTCATATTCATTCCTCCTGGATTGAGATGTAGTGTGAATTAGGGAGACTGTCACCACCTCTTCTTGGAAGCATTTTCCATGGCCTCTGTGAGTGCTTCCTTGGTCTTGAAGAACAACATCTGTGTGATGTAACTGGAGAGTTTCCCTCTGGGTTCTGCCAAGCCCCTGCAGTTCTGCAGCCCACTTATAAAATAATCACTCAGAGGCTTATATTACTTATAAACTGTATGGCCGTGGCAGGCTTCTTGCTATCTAGATCTTACATCTGAAATTAACCCATTTCTCTACATCTATACCTTGCCACATGGCTTGTGGCTTACTGGTACTTTACATCTTCTCATGGCGGCAGCGTCTGGCATCGTCTCTCCCACTCAGCTTTCTACTTTCCATACTTCTCCTCTCTCTTTGTCCCGCCTAACCTTCCTTCCTGGCTACTGGCCAATCAGCACTTTGTTAATTAACCAATCAGAGCAACACATTTACAGCACAGAGAACATCCCACAGCAGTGTGATGCTATGTTTCTAGTGTGGGATCACTGGCAGGTTGTGAGGTCCCTGGGACCAGGCACTTTGCTGTAAGGTTATTGCTAAGATAAGACATTGTGACCAAGGCAACTTATAAAAGAAAGCATTATTTGGGAGTTACAGTTTCGGGGGGCTAGTCCATGACCATTATGGTGGGGAGCATGGCGGCAGGCAGGCAGGCATGGCACTGGAGCAGTAGCTGCGAGCTCACATTGTGAGACACAACCACAAGGCAGAGAGAGAAGAGAACTAACTGGGAATGGTGTGGGCTTTTGAAACCTCAGTGCCCACCCCCAGTGACACACCTCTTCCCACAAGGCCACACCTCCTAATCCTTCCCAAACAGTTCCACCAACTAGGGACCAAGCATTCAAACATATGAGTCCATGGGGGCCATTCGCATTCAAACTACCACAGGTTGGGAGCTGAGGGTGGTCCTTCATTGTTTGTTAAGTTGATAGCACACTGTGGTTTGGATCTGTTATTCACTTAGAGCTGCTTGTGAGGATTTAATGTGTTGAGCTTGAGGCAGGCCTGATTAGGTTTTCGTTAAATCTAAATCGGCTCACCTGAATTAGTTTAAGTCAGTGTTTTCCTAACTGCTAACTAAACTACACTGAGATAGAATAGTACTTTCTCTGCAGAGTTAGAAGGAAGAATGAAAAGGGTTAGATGTGTTTGAGTGATAGTAACAATGATGCCTTTCAAATATACATTCCATTTGAAATATTTCAAAGGGTCTCCCCTTCAAAATCTTATTTGATTCTGTCAGCAGAGCTAGGAGGTATTGTTCCAATTTTAAAGACTGGGAGCTTCAATTTACTAAAACCTTAGCCCTAAATCATAGAAGTCATTTTATTTAGTCATTTATTTACTTATGTATGCAGGCATTTATGCCTTTGAAATTCACAGTGTTAAAAATTGAAAAGCTTTGAAAGGCTGCGCAGGGTAAGATCTCGTCCCCTCCCATGTTCCCAGTTACTCAGTTGTCTTCCATCATTGTGATTGGTTTTTGTTTGATCTTCCAGGGGTGTTTCATGCGTGTGCAAACAGATCCTTGCACACACTCGTTTTCTTTTATAGAGTCGTGGTGGTACACTGTAGCCCATCTGTACCTCACTTGGAAATTGCATTCTAATATCTACATTACATCTATTTAGGGAACTCCTGTGTACCTGGGTGTAAAATAAAATATTGCTAGCATTGTAGTGTCAATCACCAGGGAATAAATGGGCAGTAGTGTTACTGTAAAGCTTGCAAAACAAGAACCGCCAAGAGCCTCCGACTCAGCCTGGTTTGGGCTTTGTGGAGTTTACAGCATTGCTTCTTAGGACATTAAGGAAGTTGGGGTTATTGTTGAAGCGCTCTTCAGCTGAGATATCTGACAGGATTCAAGTTTAAAAAAATTAAAAAAAAAAGATGTATTTAATTTTATGTGTATAAGTGTTTGCCCGAATATATGTACGTGTACCATGTGTGCCTCTTGCCAGTGGAGAAGAGAAAAGGGCATCAGATTCCCTAGAACTAGAGTTATAGACAGTTGTGAGCCACCATGTAAATGATGGGAACCTAACCTGGATCCTCCTAAAGAGCAGCCAGTGTTCTTAACTGCTGAGCCATTTCTTTAGACCCTCTGACAGGATTCTCTCTCTCTCTCTCTCTCTCTCTCTCTCTCTCTC
This sequence comes from Peromyscus nudipes, assembly GCA_902168325.1. Taxonomy (NCBI): domain Eukaryota; kingdom Metazoa; phylum Chordata; class Mammalia; order Rodentia; family Cricetidae; genus Peromyscus; species Peromyscus nudipes. The sequence goes on from CABHPH010131243.1 coordinate 18,248, forward strand.
TCTCTCTCCCTCCCTCCCTCCCTCCTTCTCTCCTCCCCGCCCCCATATGAAGCCCCCCACAGCCCAGGATGGCTTCAAACTCCTGATCCTCCAGCCTTAACCTCTTGAGTAGCAGTGATATAAGCATACCCCACCTTGTACCAGGCACCCAGTGCTCACTGGTTTTCTGGCATCATATTTTTGTTTATGATTGCCATCTTTCACACCTATGCATCATAGGAGTATTTTATATAAAGGGAAAGTATTTTTCTGTCTTCACAGGGACTCATGGGTTCTTCCT
>CABHPH010131244.1:0-12087 GCA_902168325.1 Peromyscus nudipes
GGAGGTGGGAAGACATGGAGGTGGGAAGACATAGAGGTGGGAAGGCATGGAAAGTGGACAGTCCAGAGATACCAATTACAAGTGCAGATGGAAAAATGTCCTGGCTTTCCATCTGTGATTTCTCGCAGAAAACCAGCTCCCATATGCAGCATATGATTGGAGCAAGCTTCCATTACTCTCTCCCAGTCATAATCTTTTGTGTTTGCCGTGTTTTGTTGGCTCTATTTGCACTACACAGTTCCAAGGAAACAATGAACATGCCCTGTTTGAAACAGCTGCTGACGCTCTTCCATCTAGTTGAGATTTATCACACCTGACAATCCTTGCCATTTGTATCCTCTGAATGCTGACAAGATGAAATTAGTTAAAAAATAAATATGCCATATATCCAAGTAGTTTTTAAAATGCACTCAGTGTTGTTGTTATTAAATGATTAAGACCCTGGAATCCCAAACTATGGATAGATTTAAATTAATGTGTGCTCCTCACCAGATGCTCATATCTTGTGTGGAGCAGTGAGGAGGGACACACAGTGGGGTGCATGGAACCCTGAGTTTTCAGCTTTCTTGGTGAGGCTTACTCTTTGCTAACTTGAATATATCAAGAAGCACCCAAAATGATAATAATTCTCCTGTTTGGGGTGTCAACGGTCACAGGGACTCAGAGTTCCCAGAGAGCAGGTCTTGTCCAGGAAGCTTGTTCCCAGAACTTGTGGGCAAGGCCTGACCTTTCTTTGCTTGTCCTAAACCTACCTTCTTAATGAAGTGTGACTCTTACTAGCACAGAGTATTGATTTTTCCATGTCCTGTTTTTATCAAGCGCCCATCAAAACACCATCACTGTAGGCACCTGCCACAGAAGCAGCCCAATGACTCAGCCACAAGGACTTTGTGTTCCCACTCAATGAATATGCGGTCTGTTTTCACCAAGCCTGACATTGTATTCACATCCTACCAAGCTGCAGATGAGTACTGCGTGCAGACAAAATGAATTGATTTTATCCCCATTAATTTCAGGATTCGAAGGCTGATGCTCTTTGTCCTTACCATACAGCAATTATCAGTGGTAAGGGAAAGTGATGCAACCGATGTGGATAACCAAATATTTTGCCTGTGGAAATGAAAGTCAACCTAAGCAGGCAAATGTTCTCCCCGCCCAGCACAGATGCTGACAGTGTCCACCATGCAGTGGCATGTGATCACACTCAACCTCGCATCCTACGGGTGTCACTTCCTGTATCTATGTGACAGAAGATGAAATGCAAGACAATGATGACCAGTTCATTTTCCTGGTTGCTTTACATCCACATAGCCATGGTAAGACAACAGGACCATGGGAAAGAAGATGAATTACTATTTCAGATCTACTAATATTCGATTAACTAAATGTTATAATACTATACAAAAGATAAAATTTTAGATTCAATGTTGGGAAGTATTTGATGAATAGAATGGCCCCCGAGAGGATGGCAAAGGTCCCCCAGTCACAGCATTTCAAATTAGGCCTAAGCCATAAAACAGAAATAGAGCTTCTGTCTATATCTGAATTTCCTTTGGTCTTCTTCAGCTAGATCATGAGATGCTGAGCAAAACCGTTCTCTTGACGCTGAGTGACACATGAAGATTATTGACAGTGATGCTGTTTTGGTCTTATTTGAGCTTTTTTTTTTTGTAAACAGTTCTTCTTGCAACATGCTTCAAAAAAGTGCTTCTTCAGAATCCAGGAAATAGGAGGTTTTAACAAAAAATACCATGTCACCAAAAGTTCCTTTCATTCTTATACCCTTGGTTGATATCCTTTATAGCTTTTAAATTGACCTGTGAGACAAGATTCCTCCTTTCCTGATGGGACCCCTAAAAAGACTCCAGAAACATAGTTTGTCTCAATAGACATCAAAACAGTATCACCCGAGGAACACACGCTCTGTGTGGTCCTGTTTTCTTATTGGGTGATATGTGGCTCTTTATATATGAAGGCTCTTGGCTCACATCACAAACAATTCTTCTGTAAGGCAAATGGGCCCTACCTGTTTCACTTTCCATGTTAGTCCATCTGTAAAGGAGTAAGTATATACTTAGGTTTAAAGACCTATACAGCATAGATGTACAAGATAAAAAGTTGATATCCTCTTGCCAGACACCATCTACACTCCATGGTGTATGTCATTTCACAGCTTATTCTCAGTCATTACAGGAACATAGAGCATGTTGTTAGTTCAGACAGAATCACTCTATTGATAGTGTCCCGAAAGCTGTGTCTTTCCACTAGCGACATATTTTACACACTGTTTTTCAGGTTAAGGCATCTGGTCTAAGTAACATTCATAATTTTGGCTTTGTATGATCATTTTTTTATAAATTATTTATTTATTTTACATCCTGGCTGCAGTCTCCCCTCCCTCCTCTCCTCAAGGTACCCCACCTCCATTCTCAACCCCCAACCCACTCCTCCTCCTCCATTTCTGTTTAGGAAAAGGCAGGTCTCCCCTGAGTATCAACAAAACATGGCATATCAAGTTGCAGTAAGACTAAGCCCCTCTCCATGTATTAAGGCCGGACAAAGTGAGCCAGTATGAAGAGTAGGGTTCCAAAAGTTAGTAAAAGAGTCGGAGACAGCCTCTGCTCCCACTGTTAGGAGTCTCACAAGGGGACCAAGCTACACAACTGTAACCTATATGCAAAATGCCTAGGTCAGTTCCATGTAGGCTCCCTGGTTCAGCTACTTTGGAAGTCAGTGTGGTGGTTTCTCAGAAAACTGGGGATCAATCCACCACAAGACCCAGCTATACCACTCTTGGGCATATACCCAAAGGATACTCAATCATACCACAAGGACATTAGCTCAACCGTGTTCATAGCAGCACTATTTGTAATAGTCAGAACCTAGAAACCTAGATGTCCCTTAACTGAGGAATGGGAAAAGAAAATGTGGTACATTTACACAATGGAGTATTACTCAGCTGTTAAAAACAAGAACACCAAGAAATTTGAAGGCAAATGGATGGAACTAGAAAAATCATCCTGAGACAGGCAACCCAGACCAGCAAAGACAAACACAGTATGTCCTCACTTATAAGTGGATATTAGCTGTAAAACAAAGGATAACTATACTACAATCTACAGACCCAGAGAGACTAGGTAACAACGAGGGTTCCTGGGGGACACACAGATCTCTCTGGGAAGGGGAAATGGAAGAGATTTCTTGAGTGGACTGAGGGCAGGTGAGGATGGAAACATCAGTGATCAGGTTGCGAGGGCAGACGGGGAAAGTGCTGAAAGAGACTACTGGAAGGGAGGGGGGTGTTTCAGGGTCAGGTAAAACCCAGGCGCTAGGGAAACTCCCAGGAATCTACAAACATGACCCCAGCTAAGACTCTTAGATTTAGCAAATATGTAGCCTGAACTGGCCATCTCCTGTGACCAGATTAGTTCCTAGTCCAGCAGTCATCAAAGAGGCTCCATCCAACCACTGATGGAAGCAGATGCAGACCCACAGCCAAACATTAGGTAGAGTTCGGGGAATCCTGCAGAAGGGGAGAAGGGATTGTAGGAGCCAGAGAGGTCAAGGACACCAGAAGAAAACTCACAGAATCAACTAATCTGGGCTCATGAAGGCTCACAGAGAATGATTATTCTTAAATTAAGATTTTTCTAATTTCCATATTTACAAACAATGTTATATCCTTTGTGTATCTTGCACATAAATATAATCATTGAATAACATTATATGTTACTTACTATAGACTGGGCCTTTCTTCTTGCTCCTTGAAAATATTATTTTATTACCCACAACCTTCTTATGAACATATACTCTTATGATCCCCAGACATGAGTGAGGAAACAGACAAGGAGACACGAATTTACTTACTGATGGCAGCGGGCAGTGTTATCATCCCGGGAACCGAGCCCAGAGTGTGTCCTCTAATCATGGCGGCAGGCAGTGTGTCAGCCTGGGAACCGAGCACAGAGCGTGTCTTCAATCATCCCGGTGTTCTTTCTCTCTGCAGCAACAATATTTTTATTATTTGCTGTTTCTGAGATTTGGACATTTTCATTAAATATTCTAATTGGAAATTACTCATTTATTTGAACATAACTGACTACCTAAAAGACAAAGAAATCTCGAAGCTGGAACTGTGAGTCTTGCTTACAGCTAGACTAGTATCAACCTTGCTTCCGTAGGCTGTACATTTTCTCCAAAGCCTAAGAGAGCTGAAAAGTCAAATCCTTTATGTCACTCCCATCTCAACCACTTTATATGAGAAGCACAGAATTTTCCCAGTAAGTAAGGCAAGGCATATGCCTACCCACACATAAACACACTAGCATGTAAAAATGCAAGGTCCGCCCCTTGTGTTGCTAGAAAAGGCTACTAATTTCATGGTTCTGGAAAGTCCTAATGTAAGATACACCTGAGTTGTAGAAAATATGCCAAGCCCACCCTTCCACCTGGGGGAAATTTTCTTCTTTTTGTTAAGGAATTCTCTTTGTGCATATTCTGTACATGTGTGTCCTACAATGTGTACACAGTCTTTTCAGATGCAGTGAGTTTGGGAGCCTCTGAACACTAACCTCAATCTATGAGATTTGATGTGCGAGACAAGTTGTCAGAAGACAGCCTGTTCTAAGAGATCGTTTCCATATAGAACTGATTGAGCTTTCATATTTATTAAAACTCCATCAGGAGCCCAAGGGATTCCTCTCAGGAAATACTGCTGGCGTGTGACAGTGTGATTCATCTTACAGTATTGTCAACCAGTTTTCAATTGATGTTATGTCACCATTGATGTCAAGAGGAATGTGTGAGTCTGCATAGGAAGGTACCCTGTTTAAATGCCAGGACCTGTACAGCAGGAGGTGCTTTGGTTGAGGTGTGCCTAAGAGTTGATTACTCACAGGGTGCAGGGGTAGGGATGGTTTCCTAGCTTCCCTGTGCCATCTCCGTGGAGCTTGGTATTTTGAAAAGGTTTTGACATCTTCCTCTTGAGCAAACAGCAGGTACTGTTGGCTTGTCATACCAGTGGTTCCCAACCTGTGGGTCTCGACCCCCATGGAGGTTGCAAATCAGATATCCTGTGTATCAGATATTTACATAATGATTCATAACAGTAGCAAAATTATATTTATGAAGTAACAATGAAATAATTTTATGGTTGGGGGTCACCTCAATGTGAGGAACTGTGTTTAAAGGTTGCATGCTGCATTAGGAAGGTTGAGAACCACTGGCTTAGACCAAGTCTTCTTAAACATTTCCCAATTGTAGCCTCTTTTCATCTGAGAAAAATTTTATGTAGCTCTGAGTATATAGGTTTATACAATATACCTGTAGAGAGCAAGAGAAACCAAACACTGACTGAGAAGTTGTAAAGAAATAAGTTAAAACCACTCTTTGGTATACATATCATTTTATCAGTCATTAAAGATGAAAGCAAATTTGTCTTAATAATGAGATGGGTGTGTTTGTTTACTTTTACATGAAGAATTAAATCTCGCCTGAATATTTGACATTCCAGGACATAGAACATCTTTAACATTGCTCACAGTCAATTGCCATTTTGATTTTAAAACCGTCACAGATGAGAGCACCACTTTGCATTAATACTTGGTGCAAAGTGGCAGAAGTACATTTCGGGTTATCTCAGAAGCTAGAAATTTTGCCCCAAGCTCAATCCAAAACTTGCTAACTTTTTAAAAAATTTTTACGTGTGTTAGTGTTTTTGCCTGCATGTATGTCTATGTGAGGGTGTCAGATCCCCCTGGAATTAGAGTTACAGACAGTTGTGAGCTGTCATGTGGGTGCTGGGAATTGAACCTGGGTCTTTTGGGAAAGCAGTCAGTGCTCTTAACCACTGAGCCATCTCTCCAGCCCCCTCGCTAACTTTTTTTAATGAAACTTGAGGCAGCCACTCAATGGAAAGTATTAAAACAAAATATTCTGGGTAAATAACTCTTAAATCTTTTAACCAATGCAATTCAAAGATAGACAAATTTGCTGCTTACATGCTGAGACATGATGGTAGTGAAATATTTTTTTCTGTAATTAAACCTTAAGTTTCTATAGAAGCAGAATGATTTCTACATACAGCAAAAACACTGTAGTTACTAACACAGACTAGTCTTAAATCCGAGCCCAGGTGTTTCAGACAATTTCTATTTCAAAAACATGTATAAGTTATATATTCAGAAGCAAGGCTGCAGTGAAGCTGTGCAACATCACATGGATGTCCCCTGCTAGAAATACCTTGAATTCATTGCACTTTTGATTCTTAATTTTTTTTATTATTGCAAGCTCAGAAACCTTTCAATGTTGAAAAAAATCATCACCCATATTCAGCTATGGAACTCCACAGGGGATCAAGACCCACAGTTTAAAAAGTCATGGCTCCAGAAAGATTGGGAGATCCAGAGCGGACAGGTGACACCAAGTGCCTTCCAGACACAACAGGACTGATGAACATAGGAACTTACACTGTGGCAATATGCAGAGAGTCTGCTAGGTTCAAGGCAGCTGGGTCCCATCTCTGAGAAGGGGAAATGAACATGAACTCCCCTCTCTCATCAAGAAGCTATCCCCAACTGACAACCACTTGCAAAGGAAAAATTAGTTTTCTTCAGTGGAGTATCACTGGGCATATAAACCACACTTAAGGGTAGGCCTGATGTCCCAAAGTAATTGGCCAATACAAAATGAATCCAATGGTGTTTTTGTAGACTTTTGTGTCCTATGTCTGTCTTTGGACATTGTTTTGTTTTACCAGACTTTTGATTGTATATTATGGTTTCCTAGTTCAGGTTTTTATAGGTGTGTTTCTTGTGCTTTTTGCTTGTTTTTTATTCTTATTTGTTTAGTTTTTTTTTATTTGCCTGTTTATCTTCCAAAGAGGGAGAGAATAAGGTGTGGAGTTGCATGAGAAGTGAGGAGATCAAGAGGATCTGGGAGGAATTGGGTGAGGTGAAACATTGATCAGAATGTACTGTATGAAAATAATTTATCTTCAAAAAATAGAAAATAAAACTAAAAAATAAAAGCTGTGGTTAAGAGGACAGATTTCTGGATGTTTTAAGAGCATCTCACTACCATTTCCCTCAATTTTCAGCTCAGCAAGCATTGTGCACTTAATTCTCTGATGGAGATAAGATCTTGGGTGAGGATGCACTGGCCTGTGTTGTAAATAGTTTGGTATTTTTACTGGTAAACTATCAGGCAGAGGTTTTTATTTATTCGATAGCTTCTCCGGAAACTGTGGCATAGGTATCCTATGTTTAATCAAACCTTGGATGAGTTTGATTCAGGTTTTTGAACTTGTGACAGTGAAGTCCAGCCCCTTAAGAAAAAGGAACAACTTATATCCCCATAATGGTGGGTCCCTGAGGGAAGAAGCAGGCACGCTGATGGCTACTGCAGGTTAAAATTTAAGCCCACCAGTGCTTCGCTTAAACCACTGGACCGCGTGGGAATATGAGGCCCTCTGGTTGCCGAGAAGTGGAAAGAGCTAAGTCTTTGTGAAGGTGCTCCTGATGGCTGAATTCTGGCACAAGCATTCTGCAATCACCAGCTGGGTCACCCCTATCAACCCATGTTAAGAAGCAGGACCTAGCTCATGGACAACTGGCAGATAACTGCACTCACCTTGCTCAGTGAGAAGCACAATTTTAGCCACTGTACCTATGACTTAAAAATGAGCTAGGCTCCTTAATTCAGGAAATTGTGCTGCTGACCTAATTCTCCATCTTTCATCTCAGGTAAGTTAGCAATAGGTGTTAGAATAAATGACTATGGTAATTACCAACAATATTTTCTTCACACATAGAATAATTTTATGAATATTGTTCACATATGTACATCTGGAGAGTGTATGTATCCCAAGGAATACAGCTTATTCCTCTTCTTTTGCCAATTTGAGTTAGAAATCCTGCAAGGCCTGGGGCATATGCCTATAATCCCAGCAAATGGAAGGCTGAGGCAATGGGATTCCTGTGAGTTCAAGGAAAGCCTGGGCTACATAGTGAGTACAAGCCAACTTGAGACGTGTAGAGATGGCCTATCTCAAAAAAAAAGAAAAAGAAAAGGAATCCTAAGTCACAAAGAACTGTACTGACTTTTTAAAGACAAACTCTCTAGGACATTCCTTTAGACATTATAGTTCTCAGCCACCTGCAGAGCCATTTTCCTTTAACACGGCACATATAAATACAAATGCGTTCTGTTTCTGTGGTAGCAGTGTTCAGTGTCTCATTGTATTTTGTAACCTACAGAGTTTTTGAATGGCTCGTCGATAGTTCCGATGCTGTGTTCTTGCTCATCTATTGGATCTTGAAACACCAGATGTGCCTTCACATATTGCTCAAATCAGTCATTGCTCTATCCATGCTTTCTGCCTCATTTGATGTTTAAAGATTGTTTCTTTTCAATTTGTTCATAATAAAAGCATAAATGACAAACAACAAGACCAGTATGTTAGTAAAGATATAAAATTAACAGAATAAAGAGATTCATGCTTCACTTAGAATTCAAGGATGAATCTCCAAAGCATGATGAAAGTTAGCTCATGATGTGCTGTTCTTAAGGCAATTCAGATAAATTGGGAGAAACTATCCAAACCCCAGTCAAATAATTACAGTCTGCTAATACACAGAGAATGCAGAATGGAGAATGGGAGCCAGGGGAGGGTGGACTCCCCAGGTCTCGATTTCTTTTGTTCTACATAGTTGAGAATGGAAGTAGCTAGAAAGAGCACCCAGTCTATATCAGTCTTTACTTTTCCCTTCCTAGGAACATGTTCTCTTTCCTTCATAGTCAGTGTGGTCAGGCTCTTTAGACATTTGCCATAAATAGAAGGCTCTAGAAAAAAATTCATGCTGAGGCACTGGTGAATTAGCAAGATATTCATCCCAGAGCCTGTATTTTAACTATTTTAACAATGTGGTATGAGGGATTATGCAATTTGGTTGGAGAAATGTCTAACAATTTTATCTCTGATGGTATAATGCTCAGATGATGGTGATGTGGTGAAGAGGATATGGGGAGGGAGGAGAGGTTTCAGAAGTCTCTTTAATAATCATGATGAAGTCAGAACATAAAGGCTACTATGTTCAGTGTGCTCCCCAGTAAACTCTGAGTTTCATTCATTAAACTAGTGAAGCTTCATCTTTTCTAAATAGTGTTTCAACTAGTAAGTCCAGTGTTGGTTGAAGGAAGAGCTGAGTCAGGAGTTACCTCCTGACACAGAGGAAGCAAGATGACAAGGCAGAACTGTAAAAAGGTACCAAGCCACATGGCTAAACATAAATAAGAATTGTGGGTTAGTTTAAGTGTAAGAGCTAGTTAGTAATAAGCTTGAGCTAATGACCACACAATTCCTAAATAATACAAGTCTCTTATGTGTTTACTTGTGTTCAAGCAGCTGCAGGACTGGCAGATGAGAGATATTTGTCCTGACTGAGGACCAGGCGGGACACAGGAAAGCTTTCAGCTACATGTTCCTATGTACATTCAAGGATGGCTTCAGCCAATGGAAATACTGCAGCAAGGTCCCACAGGAAGCCACACGAATGACGGTAAAATGAAGTGACAGCTGCCACTAGTAACCTGTCTTGTATTTGAGTCTATACTTCAGAATGTTCACACAAATCCAAGGGATGAATTGGCACGAAGCGCAATATTCATGACTCCACAGAAACCAGAACAAAATCAAAGTGATTTTGTGATTTTTCACTTTTTTCTTGGTCACGTATAACTGCCTGAGGTTCTACTTTCCTGAACCAGTGTTCCCATCCCTGTAGTTCATGTGATAGTGCTCATGGCCACCATCACACCGGAGACTGCGAGCATCAAATGACAGAAGACACGTGGACTGTATCCACATCCATTCTGCTTCACTTTCTTCAACATTTCTCTCTTTAAGTGGATGGATCGTGAAAAATGTTCCGTCATAAATGCAGATACCAAGTTATATGCTCAGCTTCCTGCCCCGCCGCTCATCCATGCCGTGACAGGCAGCTTAGTCTCTCTAGATTGTTTCCAAAAGTAAGAAAACAACAATTCTGTCTATGTGAGGGGATCGTTGATAGTAAGTGAGTTGACTGACAGAAGTGATGGGAAGAGGTACCAGGCATGTGGTGAATGCTAAAGCCAAAGGCGTCTATTCAATCACTCTTCGTAGTAGCTTCTCCTTGTGGAAAATCAGAAACTAAGGAGTCATCTAACAAAACGATGACTTCAGTAGCTAATCAACAACAAAACTCCTTGTGTGACATAATTGACAAGGTTGCTTACGAACTGAGTGAGTTGTGGAAACTCACCTGACATCTCTGAACCCCTTTAGAATTGAGAACGTGGTGTGTCAGATCTTATGTTGATGGTGGTATATCAACAGTCTGCTGGGTACAAACCACAAACCACCTCTCCACTTCTGAAGCAGAAACACTGACTTGTGATTTAGACCCGGTCCCGAAGAACTCAGCCATCCCTATTGCATTGCTGACCTACCACATTCCTGAGAGTGTGACCGATCGGTTGTGAGAGCTCTGCTGTAGGTGCATTCTGCAGAGCCTGTGCACACATGGAATCATCCTCTAGGCTTTGGAGAAACCACTGTTGCTATGTTAGTCAGATGCTGAGTTAACCATGAATGTTGAAGCCATTCTAACTATCAGCAACAGAAGGGATTGAATCTGGAACATCGGCGGCTGCACGAGGGAAAGAGTGAAGACGTCAGTGGGGGACTCGGGCAACTATGACCGTAGTAACATGAAGAGGCTGCATCATCAGGTTGGACAGACCCAGTAGGAGGTGGTGCTGCGTGATCTGCACAAGTGAGTAGGGTCTTCAGCCCTGGCAGGAGCTGGGGCAAAAGTGAGCTGACAGTCACGATGGAGGGTCCCCGACTCTGACCACCTTAGTCATCTTCTTTACTTGGTACATCTCTAAAAAGCACTGTGTTAGGGACATTCATCCCCTGGAACAAAAACCTGATGCTTCATATAACAGTGGAATGAGGAACAAGAAAAGAGTCAGGGGGACTTGGAGGCAGGATCACCTGTGGACACAGTTCAGCTCCAGTGAACATGGCTGCCAACACCAAGCCTATACTTTGAAACAGAAAACTCATTTTAGCAGACATAGGAGCAGAGATCAGATTTAACATAGGGAGAAATTTGGCTTGGCAGCAAAGGTCCATTGATGCTCCCTGTCCTATCTCTTACCTCAGACTTGCATCTTACCAAATGCTCAGGGTGAACATCACATTACAGAACACATGAACAGTCCTCTCTGACACAGTCTGTATTTTATGGGGCAGCTGGCTTCCCAAGGTAAGTATGTAAGATTCATTTTCAGCCATATAAACGTGTTGACAGTACTTTCTGGCCTTGTGTTTTCAGGCATTTTCATTTACTTAATAAACTGTAAAGGTAAGTCTGATTTGTGTAAACTGTTCTCAGAGCTTAGTTCTGCATCTGACAAATTGTGGTAATCTACTGCTCTTCTGCAGCCATTCACCCTCTCTGCAACTCAATATTCATTGCCGTTAGCTTTGTGTGATACACAAGTGCAAAATAGATACTTGCTTCCTCAAGGAATTTATGGTTCATTTGGTAAGAAATGTCAGACAAATAAGAGAGAAAAATGTGCATTAAAATATAACAAGTTAAAAATGAATTTATTTTGCAACAATATTGATTAACGTGAAATATATTATGCTAAGTAAAATAAGCCAGACATATGAAGACAGATGTCAGGGCTGGGGAGGTGCTCAGTCGGGAAAGTGCTTGCCTTGTATGCATGAGGACCTGAATCTGGGCATCCAGTAAACATGCAAAGAGCCTGGTGTAATGGCAAGCATCTATAATCCCAGCTCTGGGAACGTGGGCACATCCCTGGAACTCACTCAAACAACCTAGCAAATGAGTGATCTCCAGGTTCAATGAGAGGCCCTGACTCCAAAAAAACAAGATAGAAGGCAACTGAAGAAAATGAACAACATAGACCTGTGGCCTCCATGTGATTTATACACAAATGCCTGGGTATGCACACATTCTCTCTCTCTCTCTCTCTCTCTCTCTCTCTCTCTCTCTCTCTCTCTCTCTC